>JACEIK010009072.1:44360-55539 GCA_018107945.1 Datura stramonium
TTGCCATCGCGGAGGGGCTCTGCCCCGGCTCCTTCCGCGATGGTTCGACAGGTTTCTTGTCCGGTCTTTTTCCGGGCCTTTTTCTAGCATGTATGGCTTTTAAATACTCTTAACCAATATGCGAATAGGCCATCTATGTGTCGGGAAATTTTACGGGGTGTAACACTTGTGGCTTCATGTACCGTGTTACGTCCAGGGTGTAGACTCGAGGCATGAAAAACTTGGTATCAGAGCCCTAGGTTCAGAGTATCCTCGGAAAGTCTGAAAGTAGCATCGAGTAGAGTCCTTTTCATGTGTGTGAAGCGTGCCACACTTATGACGAGGAGGCTACGAGATGTTATTAGGAAAACTCTCCTTTGTTCATACTCTTTATCGTGCGTTAAAGTTCAATTCCAAAAATGCCCTTCTAATTTGTGCTCTGTCTCATTTCAGTGAACCATGCCTCCTAGACGTGGTAATGGAAGAAAGGCCGGTAATGTCAACAGACCTGCCCCACCAGCCCCAATAGCTCCTCAAGATGACTCGATTTCTATCGCAGAGTTTAGAGCGGCCATACAGTTATTGGCCCAAATCATGACCAATCAGGTGAATCAGCAAGTGGTGCCGATGAACACCAACGGGTCTGCAGCAGCTGCGAGGGTGCGAGACTTCACCCGGTTGAACCCTCCAGATTTTCATGGAACAAAGGTGGGAGAGGACCCACAAGGGTTTGTAGACGAGATTAGGAAAATCACCTGAATTATGGGTGTCAGTCCCTCTGAGACTGCCGACTTGGCTGCCTACCAGCTGAAAGGGGTAGCTCAAGTCTGGCATGACTAGTGGAAAGAAGGGCGACCAGCGGGAGCAGGACCAGTGGAGTGGGAAGAATTTCACACAACCTTCTTGGACAGATTTTTCTCTCGGGAGCTGAGGGAGGCAAAGATGACGGAGTTTATGAACCTGAGACAGGGCAACAAAACTGTGGAGGAGTATGCTCTAGAGTTTACTAGGCTGTCTAAGTATGCTCCATAGATGGTAGCCAAGCCAAGGGTTCACATGCTGATGTTTGTAAATGGAGTGTCAAATCTGCTCCTCAAGGAGTGCAGAACCGCGATGCTGATTAAGGACATGAACCTTTATAGCTTGATTGTCTATGCCTAGAAGATTGAGGTTGAATAGCTGAAGGATATGGAGAGTAAGAACAAAAGGGCAAGGACTGGCCATTCAGATTTCGGCCATCAAAGGTCTAGCGGTGGTAGCCGCCCACAGCAGCAACAGCAGCAGAGAGCCCCAACACCTAGTTCAGCCAGCGCCCCAACCTTTGGGTCCCGCCAGGATCAAAAGAGTGGATCATCTAGCACCTAGTCTCAGGCTCACAGTATAGGGAATAGGTATCCAGCTTGCCCTAAGCGTGGTAGGAACCACCCGGGTGAATGCCTTCAGGGACGAGAGGGCTATTTTGGGTGTGGGCAACTTGGACACCGGCTTAAGGAGTGCCCATCAGCAGGGAGAGGGAGATCATAATCTAACACATCATCAGCTCCAGCAGGCCGACCAGCTCAACAGGCAACACATCAGGTACAAATGACGGTCAGCGCCAAAATTGTTTCTATGCTCTATCTTCTCGTCAGGATCAGGAAAACTCACCTGACGTAGTTACTGGTATGTTACGTCTCTTCCATCTAGATGTGCATGCCCTCTTAGATCTAGGAGCCACTCTTTCGTTCGTGACTCCCTATATAGCAGTCCAGAGGTCCTATCAGAACCCTTCTCAGTCTCCACCCCAGTTGGCGAGTTAGTTAGAGCCAGCCGGGTGTATAGAAACTGCCCAGTCTCAGACCTGAGTAAAGTTATTCCAGCTGATCTTGTAGAGTTGACATGGTCGACTTTGACCTTATTCTCGTGATGGATTGATTACACTCCTGCTATGCCTCAATAGATTGCAGAACTAGAATTGTCAAGTTTCAGTTTCCGAATGAACCAGTATTAGAATGGTCAGACAGAAGTTTAGCGCCTAAGGGTAGGTTTATTTCCTACCTTAAGGCCCAGAAACTCATCTCCAAAGGATGTATTTATCATCTAGTTCAGCTCAAGGATTCCAACTCTAAGACCCAAACTATCCAGTTAGTTCCAGTAGTCAGTGAGTTTCTAGATGTTTTTCCTGAGGATCTTCCCGGAGTTCCCCCTGAATGGAAAATAGACTTCGGAATAGATCTCCTTCCAGATACTCAGCCAATCTCCATCCCTCCTTATAGAATGGCTCCAGGTGAGCTTAAGGAGTTGAAGGAGCAGCTAAAAGATCTTCTTGACAAGGGTTTTATCAGACCCAACATCTCTCCCTGGGGTGCTCCAGTACTATTCGTGCGTAATAGAGACGGTACCCTCAGAATGTGCATAGATTACCGTCAGCCGAACAAAGTCAGAGTCAAGAACAGATATCCCCTACCAAGAATTGACGATCTGTTTGACCAACTTCAGGGAGCCAGTTGTTTCTCCAAGATCGATCTCAGGTCAGGATACCATTAGTTAAGGCTCAGAGAGTGTGACATACCGAAAACAACATTCAGAACTCAGTATGGTCACTACGAGTTTGTGGTGATGTCCTTTGGACTCACCAACGCCCCTGCAGCCTTTATGGACCTAATGAACAGAGTCTTCAAGCAGTATATGGATATGTTCGTCATTGTATTTATCGACGACATTCTGTTGTACTCCATAAATGAGGAAGAGCATGCAGATCACTTGAGGATAGTGCTTCAAACACTACGAGACCGCCAGCTGTTTTCCAAATTTAGTAAGTGCAAATTTCGGTTGAAGTTCGTGACTTTCTTGGGTCACGTTGTCTTAGGTGAAGGAATACAGGTAGATCCTCATAAAATAACAGCAGTGAAGGATTGGCCCAAACCTACCTCTCCTACTGAAATCAGGAGTTTCCTGGGCTTAGCTGGCTATTACTGACGATTTGTAGAAGGTTTCTCCTCCATAGCATCTCCTCTGACCAAGTTAACCCAGAAAAAGGTAAAATTTCAGTGGTTGGATGAGTGTGAGAAGAGTTTTCAGGAGTTGAAGACTCGACTTACTGCCGCTCCAGTGTTAACCTTGCCGGAAGGATCAGATGGGTTGGTCGTTTATTATGACGCCTCCAGAGATGGACTCGGTTACGTTCTGATGCAGCGGGGCAAAGTGATAGCCTATGTCTCTAGACAGCTCAAAGTTCATGAGAAGAATTATCCAACTCATGACTTGGGGTTGGCAACGGTGGCGTTCGCACTAAAAATATGGAGACACTACTTATATGGAGCTCACGTAGATGTATTTATGGATCACAAGAGTCTTCAGTATGTGTTCAATCAGAAGGACCTAAATCTTCGTCAGAGAAGGTGGTTGAAACTACTGAACGACTACGACATGAGTGTGCTATATCACCCGGGCAAAGCCAATGTGGTGGCTGATGCCCTAAGAGGAGTGTCTATGGGCAGTGTGGCTCATGTAGGAAAAGGAAAAAAGGAGTTGGCTAAAGATATTCATAGGATAGCCCGGTTAGGAGTACAATTGGGGGATTCGACTGAGGGTGGTGAAGTAATGCGGAGTGGGTCAAATTCCTCTTTAGTTGTGGAGGTTAAGTCCAGACAGGACGAAAATCCCATCTTACTTAAGATGAAGGAAGCATTCCTTAGAAAAGAAATAGAAGCTTTCTCCCAAAGGGGAGATGGGGTGCTTCGTTACCAGGGCAGGTTGTGTGTACCGGATATTGGTGAGTTGAGACGGCAGATACTGGATGAGGCATACAGCTCGAGATACACCATTAACCTCGGTGCCACCAAAATGTATCGCGATTTGCGGGATATTTAATGGTGGAATGGCATGAAAAGAGATATTGCTGAATTCTTAGCCAAGTGCCAGGAAACTACGTACCTCGGTCGGAGTGGTAGGTCTAGGCCATGTTTTCGCTGCCTCTATCTTCTGCGTATCTACCTGTATACCAGCATCTGACACAATATGGCCCAAGAAGGCTACTGAATTCAGCCAAAATTCACATTTAGAAAATTTNCCTTACGTTCCCTCTGTTTCTCTCGCGTCTTTACTGGAAAGTTATGAAAATTATATTTAAAAACCGAAGTGGAGGGCTTATATAATTGGGACTTATAAGTCGCATTCAAAGAATGCGATTTATAAGTCGCATTTTGCCTTGCGACGCACCGACTTGGCACTTGTCCGATCTTTCCCCGGACCTTTTTCTAGCATGTATGGCATTCTAAAACTCTTAACCAACATGCGAATAGACCATCTACATGTCAAGAATTTACGGGGTGTATCACTAATGGAACACCGCTCACTCTTACTCCAATTCAGCTAATAGCAATCCTTCTAAAATCATGATTCACCCACTCACTGCACATCACTATTATTTACACAAGCAACACAATCAAAATAACACTGATGATTTTTCCCTTAAGAAAGACGTCACCCTATCTATCATCAGGCAAATTGTACATTTTAAGCACTTGGAGCTACTCAGACTTCACCCTCAATGAAATCTCTAGAATCTAAATCATGAAGCATGTTTACTAAAAGAAAACACCCACATCAATATTTAAACATCTAACCACCACCTCAAACATACCCACAACATGGAACATATTAAATTGATGAAAAACACAAAATGGAAGATGGGGAGCATGGGTGTGAGCAAGATCTACTCTAGCATGCATGACTTCAAATTCATATTCTTAATATAAGTACATCAAAACTAGGAGACACATATAGAAGTGAGGATAAGTAAAGGGATGGAAGCTTGGTAACTCGCCCAACTATGGTGTCTTCACAGTGATGAGAAATGAGAGGAAACAAAAGGAGTGAAGGATGAGAGGTCTTAAAGGTTGAGAGAGGAGAGGTGATTGCGTAGGAAGAAGGTGGGTGCTAATGGTGTTAGGTTGTGAAGGTGGGTTTTGGGAAGTTAAAATGTGGTGGGAGTTTTGATAAAAATGTGGAGAGAAGGGTTTTTTTGGTACTTGAAAAGATTTGACCGAAAATCCCTAGGTCGGGTTGGTCAATGGGTCGATCAATACTTTAAATAAAGTTCGTACCTAGACATGCACTTAACCGGCGGTCGCCGATGAATGCCGACATTTTTGACGGTTTAACCGTCGGTGATCATCATCCTTTCAATTCACTGTTCTACAACCAAGGTTAGAATGGTGTTTCGAGGTTTGGCATTGGCATTCCGCCGATTGGGTCACTGATTATACCCCAAATCCCATGTATACTAGTTTGAGTCAGCACCTATCTGGCGGTTCTCATATTGCCACTGGCGTAACATCGATGAGTCGCTGGTTTCCTCTCATTTTCTCCACTTTTCTACTTTCCACCTGGGATAAGGCGGCACCTTGCTGTTGTGTACCGGTGTTTTGCCAGTCTAGTGCAATGCTTTCCCTATTCTGCTCTACCTTGTTTAACATCCAGTCCACCTACAAAACAAAAACAATAAAGAATTCAAAGCAATAAAGGTAAAAATGCTTGGGTTTCCTCCCAAGAAGCACCTTGGTAATGTCGTGGATCGACAGATGCACCTTGTTTGCTATGGTTCATCCAGATACATGCCTCTACATGGACAACCTTCTCTAATGCCCCCAAATACTTCTTCACCCTTTTCCTTTTCCCCTTGAATTTTGACCCATTTTCTCCCTCAAGTTCAATAGCACCGTTCCCAAAAACTTGGGACACCTTAAATGGGCCTGACCATTTAGATTTGAGCTTTTCTGGGAATAACCTTAGTCTTGAGTTAAACAACAACACCCATTCTCCCAAGGAAGAAATTCAATGCAAGATTTTCTGATCATGTTGATGTTTCACGCAGGCCTTATAGATGGTTCCGTTCTCATATTCCCTCATTCTAAATTCATCAAACTTATGCAGATTTTTCACTCACCCTTGGATGAATTTCCCCCAATCAAGGTTCAAATTTTTCAGCGACCAGAGGGCCTTATGCTCTAGCTCAATGGGAAGGTGACAAGCTTTGCGAAAAATAAGCTGGTAGGGAGACATCCTAATTGGTATTTTATAGGCAGTCCAATACGCCCATAATGCGTCATCTAGTTTCAGAGCCAATCTGTTCTATTCACATTGACTATTTTTGTGAAGATGGACTTGATTTCCTAATTGGAGACTTCTGCTTAGCCATTGGTTTGAGGATGATAAGGGGTAGCCACTTTATGCTTCACATCATACTTGGTTAGCAAGGCGCTTAACAAACAATTACAAAAATGGGATCCATCATCATTGATGATAGCCTTAGGGGTGCCAAATCATGAGAAAATGTGCTTTTTCAAAAAGGCTATTATGCTCTTTCCCTCATTATTAGGCAACGCCACAACTTCCACCCATTTCGAGACATAATCAATAGCCACCAGTATGTACATATTTCCATAAGAGCTCATAAAAAGGTCCATAAAATTGATTCCCCATACATCAATCACTTCCACCTCTAAGATTAGGGTCAAATAAAGCTCATGTCACCTCGAAATACTTCAAGTTTGTTGACACCGATCGCATTACTTAACAAAGTCATGGACATCCTAATGAAGAGTAGGCCAATAAAATCCACAGTATAGCACTTTGTTGCTGTCCTAACACTCCCATAATGCCCCCCCCATCGATGATGAATGACAAGCCTCGAGGATTGACACCATTTCAACCTCTAGGATACACCTACGAATTATACCATTAGCACAACTATAGAAAAGGTACAGGGAATTCCAATGAACTTTCAAACATCATGCATGAATTTTCTCTTTTGATGAAAGGTCAACCTTGCGGGAGTGATATTGCTTGCCAAGTAGTTAGAAATATTTTCAAACCACAATGTTAAGTCATGGGTTGCAGCCAAAATCCATTCGTCAGGAAAGTCATCATTAATCTCCTCATGTGCCCTCGCCTTACCATTTGTTTCCAAGCAAGACAGATGATCAACCATTTGGTTTTCACATCCTTTCCAATCCTTTACTTCAAAAGGACCCATCTAATAAGCTTTGGTTTAGCATCTTTCTTGGTCATTAAATATCTGAGTGTAGCATGGTCCGTGTGTACCACAACCTTTTTCCCTAGAAAGTATGCTCAAAATATTTCAAATGCAAACACTAAGGCGGGCATCTCTTATTCAATCACTGTGTAGTTTGCTTGTGCATCATTCAGGGCTTTACGGGCATAGTAAATAGGGTGAAAAATCTTTTCCTTCCTCTGACCAATAACTGCCCCTAACGCTACACCACTAGCATCACACATTAGCTTAAAGGGCTTTGACCAATTTCGTGTAGTGATGATTGGAGAAGATACAAGCTTCTCTTTCAATTACATAAAATCCCTCATACAATACTAATAGAAATTGAACTTTGCATCATTTTATAACCATTGGAATAACAGATGTGCTATCTCAAAGAAATCTTTGATAAAATGACGATAAAATCCCGTATGTCCCAGAAAACTCCTAATACCCTTCAAAGTTTTTGGCAAAGGTAATAGCCCAATGGCACTAATTTAAGCTTGGTCTACCACAATCCCTTTCTTAGAAATCTTGTGTCCCAAAACAATTCCTTTTTTCTGTAAATTCTCAGATGGTTAGCATGATCTTCTTCGCTTCTGGAGTATACTAGAATTTCATCGATAAATACAATGAAAACATGTATAGATACGACTTGAAAATCATGCTTATCTGGTCCATAAAAGCTATGGGGGAATTAGTTAGTTCTAAGGACATGACCACAAATTCGTAGTGACCATATCGACTTTTGAAAGCTGTTTTTGGTATGTCACACTCTTTGACCCTTAGTTGATGTGTCATGCCTCACCTTGGGAGGCATGACCGACATCTAGTGCTAGTCTGGGTCTGAACTAGCCTAACTGCACTGGTGCACTACTGGTGCACATTGGCACTCAATTCAAGAAACCATCAAGCTATATCTCGGTTGTAAATACACCCCTGGCCGACAAGGCCACCTGTAAAAGAAGACAGCTAACAAGAAAAACACAATTACAGGGATCCTATGAAGGCTGACAAGACCACCATGTTGTCTAGTTATAAACGAAATATAAATCAGGCGCTAAACTATGCTATGACTGACAAGGCCGCTATCTAACAGCTAAACAAGGCCCTACATGGTTGTCACAGGAAATAAAGCACACATGGGCCCCACACGGACAACAACAAACTAATCGAAAGGAATATACAACAGTCTGCAAGCCTCTAGGAGTGATGTAATGGTCAGGACAAGGCCTTGACCTACCCAAAACTGTACATCAAATGTAAACCTCTCCAACTTTCAACTCCGGAGGGAAGGGGCTGAATAAACTGCTGACCTCAGCTAAAGGCTAGGAACGTCCCGAACCGCATCTATCTACACCTGCAGGCAAGTAATGCAGCGCTTGGGTGGGCATCAGTACAATATGTACCGAATATGTAAGGCAAAAGGGTAATAACTGACTGAAAGTTGGTAAATCTATAATAATTTAAAAGAGAGAGTAAGTATTTAACCTGCAATACCCATACTGTCTGAATTATCTAAAAAACAAGTCTAAATATGTAAACAAGAACCTAAACGGGCCCCCATAAGCCTGAAAGGTACAACCAACACAGAAAAACCTACCTGGGCCCCAATAAGCCCCGGTAGGTTACAAACAAGATCCGCTCAACTTACCTGACTACTAAGGACTTTTGCACAAATTGTAACTCAGGGTGGCCCTCGTGGCCTCAATCTGATGGAACTCATTATTGCCCTCACGACCTCAGTAAAGGAAACTCAGAATGACCCTTATAGCCTCAGTAAATGGGACTCAGTATGGCCCTTACAGCCTTAGTAAATGGAACTCAATACGGCCCTTACTGCCTCAGTAAATGGAACTCAATACGACACTTACAACCTCAGTAAATGGAACTCTGTATGGACCTTACAGCCTCGGTAGATGGAACTCTGTACGACTCTTAAAACCTCAATAAATGGAACTTAATACGGACCTTACAGCCTCAGTAAATGGAATAACAACTAACTACTCAACTTTGGGGGAGGATCATTTTAGTTAGGCTGACTCAGACAAGAATTATTATTTCATCGTTGTAGGCTCAATTCAGTTTACAAACAGCTGACCCTAATAGGTTTACTCAGAAGTATTATAGGCATATGATTCTTATTAACTTTACGACAAACATAACTTGCCGAAAGGATAGCCTTACATACCTAGATTGGTGATTTCTGCATAACTGGTGAGTATCAGATTCGTATTCGATAGCCTTTCCCAATTGAAACCGTATAACTGAGATATTAAGACTAATTTGAGTACTAAGATCGGCGGAATGATAACTTTATATATAAACATTAACTATATTTCAATTTAATGGAACACGGTCGAAAATTCGTAATTTCTCGAAAGTCCATAAGGGAGAAATGCTTACTTGAAGCCTGTGGTCGTATAGAAACTAGTTTAGAGAAATTATGACAAATTCTACTCGATGGAGTTTTGACTCGCTGGGCGTTTGGACGGCACTTCGTAGCATAACCGGATGAAAATTAAAGGAAATTTATGTATTCTCTCTCTATGGACGTTTTACTATATATCAAATGAGTTGCAATTGAATCAAGGAAATATATATACATGTTTGGGAGGTGGCAGGGCGGCGCCCCGTGCCTCCCATCGCGCCATCACCCCCTCCACATTGTGCTCCTCAACGTGCCAAGGGACTGGCGCGTCGCGCTGCCCAAGGCGCAGGGGTGCTGATGCTCTGCGTTGGCCCTTGCGGCTTGGTCCTGCTCGACCCAACTTCTAAGGTTTCTCTACTCGCGTCGTACCCTCTTTATTCATCAAAACTCACACGTGTGTCTACTAAACATCCATGTTCTTACGGGGTGTAACATGATGATACCCCAACCTGAGATCTACCTTTGAGAAACAACTGGCTCCCTGAAGCTAATCAAACAAGTCGTCAATCCTTGGTAGGGGGTACCTGTTCTTGACTATGACCTTATTCAAATGACAATAGTCGATACACATCCTGAGTGTACTGTCTTTCTTTCGCACGAAAAATATAGGAGCACCCTAAGGAGAGATACTGGGCCTGATGAAGCCTTTATCAAGGAGGTCTTTTAGCTGCTCTTTCAACTCCTTAAGCTCAGCTGGAGCCATTCTATAAGGAGGGATGGAGATGGGATGAGTGTTCGGGAGGAGGTCTATACCGAAGTCTATATCCCACTCAGGAGGAACTTCTGGAAGATCTTAAATAAACACGTCAGGGAACTCACTAACAACTAGAACTGACTGAATAGTCGGGGTCTCAGAGCTGGAATCTTTGACCCGAACTAGATGATAAATACATCCTTTAGACATGAGCTTTCGACCCTTAGGAAGGAAATAAACTGACCGTTAGGCATTGAACTACTGCCCCTCCACTCTAAAAATGTCTCATTAGGGAATTTAAACCTGATGACCCTAGTTTTGCAGTCGACTGAGGCATAACCAGAGTGTAACCAATCAATGCCAAGAATGAGGTCAAAGTCGACCATGTCTAACTCTACAAGATCAGCTGGAATGACCTTAATCACGATTGAGACTGGACAGTTTCTATACACCCAGCTGGCTCTAACTGACTCGCCAACTGGGGTGGAGATTGAGAATAATTCATAGAGGACTTCTGGACTAATATCAAACTGGACAGCTACATAGGGAGTCACAAATGATAGTGTGGCTCCTAGATCTAGTAGGGCACACATATTGATAGAAAAGGCATAACATACCCGTGACCATATCAGGTGAGCTCTCATGATCCTAATGAGAGGATAAAGCATAAAAACAATTTTGGTGCAGGCCACCATCTGTACCTGAAGTGTTGGCTTGTTGAGTTGGTCGGCCTACTGGAGCTGCTGAAGTGGTAGATTGTGATTTCCCCCGTCCTACTGACGGGCATTATTTGAGACGATGACCAAGCTTTCCACACGCGAAACAACCCTCTCAGCCCTGAAGGCATTCTCATGGATGGTTCTTGCCACACTTAGGGCAAGCTGGGTAGCTGTAACAGTTGATGACGCTCTGACTCTAGGACTGTGAGTGATCTTGGGTAGAATTATATGCCCAAGTGATACTCAAATGCTTCATTTCATCTTGTTTATCCATCGTTATTTGTGCATTCTCATGTGATTTGTAGTTAAAATGTGAATTT
>JACEIK010009074.1:0-55499 GCA_018107945.1 Datura stramonium
CCAGCCAGGCACCAGATGTGCTTAGGCTCAGTAGTCTACCAGTTCAGGTCCTAGTAGGGCACCAGGTGCCAGTCATACCCCCCTAAGGCGGGGCGTGACACTGTTATTATAAGCAAACTTGATTAAGGGCAAGTGATCATCCCAACTACCCTTAAAATCCATAACATATGCCCTCAACATGTCCTCAAGAGTCTGGATTATTCGTTCGGCTTGGCCATCCATTTGCGGATGAAAGGTTGTGCTGAGCTTGACTTGAGTCCCAAGCCCCTTTTGAAAAGACCGCCAGAACTGGGAGGTAAACTGAGTACCTCGGTTTGAAATAATAGACAAGGGAACTCCATGAAGTCGAACCAACTCCCGAATATACAATCTAGCATAATCATCTGCTAAATCCGTGGTATTGACCGATAGGAAGTGTGCAACCTTGGTTAACTGTCTACCACCACCCAAATGGAATCATGGTCTCATCGAGTACGAGGTAGGCCTATAATGAAATCCATATTAATCTCTTCCCACTTCCATGTGGGAATGCTAATATCCTGAAGTATGCCTCCCGGCCTTTGATGCTCGACCTTCACTCGCTGACAGTTTGGACATTTGGCTACGAACTCTGTAATATCCTTCTTCATACCATCCCACCAATAGATTTCTCATAAGTCTCGATACATCTTCGTGGATCCCTGATGGATAGAATATATGGTATCATGTGCCTCATGCAATATCCGAACTCTCAAATTATCAATGTTCGGAACACATAGTTGACCCTGATATCGTAGCACACCATCTCTCCTTTGGGAGAAAACCTCCACCTTTTGACTCCACACCGTTTCCTTCAGCATCCTCAAAATCGAATCCTCATCTTGCTGAGATTTGACATCAATCACCAAGGACGATTCCGAGCCATTCTGCACAACAACGCCGCCATAGCTCGAGTCGATCAATCTAACTCCCAACCTTGCAAAACGGTGGACATCTTTCACCAAATCCTTCTTTCCCTCATCCATGTGGGACACACTCTCCATAGAGAGCCCACTAAGTGCATCCCGCCACCACATTAGCCTTGCCCGTGTGGTAAAGAACACTTATATCATAGTCCTTTAATAACTCCAACCACCTCCTTTGCCGAATATTGAGATCCTTCTGCGTGATCACATATTGCAAGCTCTTGTGATCTGTGAACACATCCACGTGGACCCTATACAAGTAATGCCGCCATATCTTCAATGTGAACACCACCGCGGCCAACTCGAGATCATGGGTCAGGTAATTCTTTTCGTGAACCTTTAACTATCGAGAGGCATATACTATTACCTTCCCATGTTGCATCAACACGCCCAAGTCCGACTCGCAAAACATCACAATACACTAAAAAACCATCGGTACCCTCGGGTAGGGTCAACACTGGTGCTAAAGTGAGTCGAGTCTTCAACTCCTGGAAGTTTTCCTCATAAGACTCCGACCATTGGAACTTTATCTTTTGCTGAGTCAACCTGGTCAATGGGGCTGAAATTGATGAAAAGACCTCAACAAATCTTCGGTAGTAGCCTGCTAGGCCCAAGAAACTCCGAATTTCTGAAGGACTCACCAGTCTAAGCGAATTCTTCACCGCCTCGATTTTTTGAGAATCTACTGTTATTCCCTCACTTGATACTACATGGCCCAAAAATGATACCGAGTTCAACCAGAACTCGCACTTACTAAACTTGGCATACAACTGACGATCCTTGAGGGTCTGAAGCACTACTCTCAAGTGAGCGACATGCTCCTCCTCGCTCCGAGAGTATATAAGGATGTCATCAATGAACACAATCACGAACATGTCCAAATATGCCTTTAACACCCTGTTCATTAGATCCATAAAAGCTGCAGGAACATTGGTTAGTCCAAATGACATAACTACAAACTCATAATGGCCATACCGGGTTCTGAAGGCTGTCTTTGGGATTTCACACTCTCGAACTCGGAGCTAATGATACCCGGACCTGAGATCTATCTTCGAGAAACACCTAGCACCCTGGAGCTGGTCAAATAAATCATCAATCCTGGGCAAGGGGTACCTGTTCTTGACAGTGACCTTATTCAGTTGCCGATAATCAATACACATTCGAAGGGACCCATCCTTCTTCCGAACAAATAAAATCGGTGCACCCCATGGAGACTTGCTCGGTCTAATGAAACCCTTATCCAACAAGTCCTTCAACTATTCTTTTAATTCTTTTAACTCGGCTGGAGCCATCATGTAAGGAGGAATGGAGATAGGCTGCGTATCGGGCAATAGATCAATATCGAAATCAATTTCCCTTTCCGGAGGAACACTTGGCAAATCATTAGGGCAAACCTCCAGATACTCACACACCACTGGAACTGACTGAATAGTCGGGGTCTCAAACTCTATATCCTTAACCCTAACTAGGTGGTACATACAACCCTTGGTGATCATTTTCCTAGCCTTAAGGTATGAAATAAACTGGCCGGCTGGTACAGCAGATTACCCTTCCATTCCAGAACTGACTCATTTGAAAATAAAAATTCCACCGCACGGGTCCTACAATTAATCGAAGCATAACATGCAAACAACCAATCCATATCCAAGATGATATCAAAGTCAGTCATGGCCAGCTCTTCCAAGTCTGCGGAGGTAACCTTAGGCAACACAGTGATGGATCAACCTCTATACACTCGCCTAGCTACCACTGATTCACCAACTAGAGTAGATACGGAGAACGATTTTGACAGAATTTCAGGACTAACTCCAAAACTACTAGCAATATAAGGGGTCACTAAAGACAAGGTAGCTTTTGGATCTAACAAAGCATAAGCATCAATATGGAAGACTTGCAACATACCCGTGACCACATCTGGCGAAGCCTCCTGCTCCTGGCGAGGCACTAGGGCATACTACCACCGATTCACCAACTAGAGTAGATACTTGAGAACGATTTTGACAGAATTTCAGACTAACTCCAAAACTACTAGCAATATAAGGGTCACTAAAGACAAGGTAGCTGGATCTAACAAAGCATAAGCGTCAATATGGAAGACTTGCAACATACCCGTGACCACATCCGCGAAGCTTCTCCGCTTCCCGGCGAGGCACTAGGGCATAAAAACTATTTTGGCGCTTACCACCGCCGAACTAGTGGAGTGCAACCTCAAGGGGGTCATGCTACTGGAGTGGTAGAACTAGCTGCAGGGCACCTGATCCTGTGTCTGGGTTTTCCACACCAAACAAGCATCCGTGCCGATCAGGCACCTCCGGGATGATTCTGCCGCACTTCGCACAAACTAGAAAAGGTGCTCCACCTGCATGCCTACCATGATCCGTCGAGCCTGAATCCTTGCTCCTCTAGTCTCCCCTGAACCTCGATAGCATGCTGGCCGATGATGGAGTGAGCAATGGACTCGTGCTGGATCAGCCACGTGGTCCACCGCCCCGCCGAGAAACCCCGTAGCCTCACGGTCTTGGCCCCTTGGCCTTTCTCTATGCCTCCTATAGACCGAATCTATCTGATATTCATGCAATACAGCATGGGAAAATCATTGTCCTAGTGAAGCATGGAAATTCGACAACTTGTCTAAATAATCTGCTATCCTATGTACAAAGTGACTCACCCGAGCCTCGATCCGCCACCATCTCCTGAGCATATTTAGATAACTGGGTGAATTCCAAATGCATACTCCTGACAAACATGTTACCCTTCTTTAGATTCACAAACTCGATCGCCTTGGAGCCCTTTATCTCCCGAGGGAAGAATCGATCCATGAATGTAGTGTGAAACTCATCCAAACCTATGGGGCCCGCACCCGCCTCCCCGACATATCTCCATTACTTAAACCATATGTGCTATCCCTTTATCTGGTAGGAGGTCAAGTCAATGATTCCCCATTGTTCACTCCCCCATAACTTGGGTGATTTTCAAAATTTCCTCTATATAATCATGTGGATCCTCGTCCACCCTGACCCCGCGTAAACTCTAGAGGGCTCATCCTCAAGAAATCCCTAACCCTAGATGCCACTGCATTGCCATTCTGAGGGAAATATGCCACTTTCTGATTCTAGACCTCAGCAGTCATGGCCTGTGCCACATCTGAATCGCCGCCCTAAACCCGCCGTGGGCGGCTGGATTTGATACGTGCCTCATGAACGGGTGGAGCTGGCCGATGCTCACTATCATGGGCACCCTCATGATCATTACCATTACAGTTTCTCCTGGCATTTACTTCCTTTGATGTGGGAGGCATGATTCTGCAACCGAATAGCACAAATTAGAAGAGTAAAGGACGCTCATCGCATCTATTACAGACTTGAGATAAGAGAATATTTCTTAAACGCCAAGCAGCTTCTTCGCCATAAGTGTGGCGCCTCACACCCATAAAAAGACACTACTTAACGCGGCTTTCAGACTCCCTAGGACACTTCAAACCTATGGCTCTAATACCAGTTTGTGACCCAAGCATAAGCACCCGGATCATAGACATGGAACAAGGAGCTCCCGAGAGACCCCATGTCGATCCATGGAATGAGAATACATCTACCTAATACAATCACATGAGCTGAAGAATTAACATATAAGAATGTAATTTTAACATAGCCAAAGGGAAATATCAGTACAAGACTTATACAATATGGCTGAATACAACTTGTAGTCTGATAAGCCTCTAAACATAAAGGGCAGATTGATGGGACAACTCCCCAACTAATCCAACATCCAGAAACTGAAAGAAACAACAGAAAGGATGAACTTGCAGCCCTCGAAACATGAGGACTCACCAAGAGCGCTGAGAGCGAATCTGAAACTATCTACGGGTGAGGATGAGCCTGAGAACTAGGACCTGTATCATGAAACAATACAACATAGAAGTATGCGGTCAGCACTTGCAGAATGTACCGCGTATGCATGGTAAGTAAATGGACGTTTAAAACATATATGAAATTCATAAAATGATCAAGTAAGAGTAGTGGGACGTCATGCTTGTATCGTAAATCATAATAACATATCATATGGCTCAAGATTTTCAAAACATTCGTAACATAACATAATCATAATCATAATAGAAGAGATCTACTTAATATGACTTGAGCCGACATACATGATCATAACACGCATAAATCATGAGGAACAGTGGGAGATTCTCTTAAACTACATACCCCATATGAGCACACATGAAGCCTGACTTGTAACCCTAGTCAAGAGGGTGTTCATACCTTATCAAGGGTAGAATCATGAAAATGTGATATCACCATGAAAAGGGTCCATTTGGGCCGTGTGACTAACATGAAAGGGTCCCAACATACCTACGGTGGCACGTAGTTCATGAGATCCGAGGCTTAACCTGAGCCCCAAGCCCTTTCTAAAAACACCACTTAAATATGAAATAAAATAAATAAAAAAACCTCAATTATCAATTCAATTTCAATTCAATTCAAATTCAAAATTCATAAACATGCTTGAACATATGTGATCTAGCCAGACATGAGGCCCGTAAGTCGGCCAAAAACATAATTCATGATTAATAAGATTCATACATTCTTGTAGATCATATTATAACTTGAATCTCATATGATCTTAATAGATAACATAATAAATTCATAATTTAAATTATAATTCATTCTGGGCTTGTTAAGAACATCAATGGAGAAAATAGATAAAAATCGATTCATCATGCGGGGCATGCATAATTAAGCTTAATTGCTTAGAAAATTCAAAATTCAAAATATTATAATCTATTTCAATCTCAAAAGATGATCAAAATCCAAAGGAATATGATAATATTTCAAAATCACAAAACTCAAAATTAAATCATTAGATTTTATATAAATCAAATACAAAACCCCATGAGTTTTAAATAAATTTTAAGTAAAATCATAGAGTAGGAGCATGGGTGTGGAAGGATTCACCCATTGATGACCTTATATACCGGGATTATCTCGGTTCTTAACTTTCCTTGCTAGCCCAAGATGGAATTTAGAGGAATTGAGAAAGAACACCTTGAATCACCTTCTAATCTCGTCTCTATACTCTTGCATGCAGGCTTAACATGAACTTAACCCCTTAAAAGACCCCATTCAGACCTTAAAACGACGTAGTTTATTCCTTAGGAGTTTAGGACTTACGAAACACCTCTTACTAAAAACGCAGAAATTTCTGGTTGCCAGTCCCCGCGAAGGACCTCACGAATTGTTTCCAAGGGCACGACTCGTGGCGGATCCGCATGCTCACTACCCAAAATCACTCAGGGGACCCCATGAGTCGTGGTGGTTGACTACGACTCGTGGGTCACCATCGTGATCCCCACCGCCCAAAACCTTGACCAACCATACCCTCCAATCCCATGGGTGACTTCACGAGGTCAGAGGTCTGACCACGACTGCGGTCATGCCCGGTGGCCTCCTCAACTCCGAGCCTTCAACCTCACCGACCATGATTCACCTAACGACTCATGGTCACTCCTCACTTACCTACCTCACAGTCGTCCCGAGGTCTGGGTGCGAATTTTAGTTTTCTCCTGCTTTGACTTTCGGGTCTGATCTTTGTGTTCCCGGGGCATAAATAAAATTCCTCAAGTAACCTTTTAATGTTCCCATGCTTGAGCTAGAATTTCTCCATCTCTCCGTATGAATCCGAGATATTTCCCTGGTTCTTTAGTTCTTCTTAAAGTGAAAATCTGTTGATGAACTTATTGGATAGGATTCCCATGGTGATGGATCTTGTAGGCTCATTTTGAAGTCACTCCTTGGCTTCTCCGATTAGTAAGATCAAAATAGAGTCAGCCTGACATATTCATCTCGACACGTTCTAGTAGTAAATTTTCTCAGCTCTATAAACATCATAGATGCTTCTAGGGATCCTCATGCAGCTTGGCCTAAATTTGGAAAGTATTTTGGACCAATAGCACGGTCCCTTCAGTTCAAAGTTCCTAGTGATGGCCGTTTGATGATAGTTTTAGAAGCTTTCCAAATTAGGCCTAGCAAAATGCATCACTGAACTCTCTCATTCTCTTCACCTGCTGCTTGCCCGATGTTTTCCATAGATAACCATTGAAAGAGTCTCTCTATTTCTAGATCAAGAGAAGCCAAAGGTGGTTCCCGACTTCTCGTGCTTGGCATACTAAGGAAAACAACTCGTGAACTTTAAAAACAAGAAATAATCAACTACAGATTAGCAAAACAAAAGTCTAACCTACAAATGATTAAACAATATTCGCTCCTGGCAACAGCCTAAAAAATTATATGTCGCCTAAGTGCACACGGGTCGCCAAGTAATATAGAATTTTGAAGTCCAGATATCGTACCCATGACTTGTCAATTTAATCGTTATAAGGTTGTCACTTTAATTTCACTAATCTACCAAACAGTTAAAATGATAATTGGTTGGAAAATTAACCAATAAAATTTCAAATGTAAAATTAACTAAAACAATTATAAGTTGATTTTATTTCCTTCGATGATGGTGAAAGATTAAGGAAATGGAACTTGATTGGTTTCAAGTTGAGTTTTCAAAACGTAATTATACTGGCATGATTCTTCCTATGGTTGATAGTTTTAAGTTACTATCCCATTTCTGTCCACTATCCCTAGCATCCAAGAACTATTTGATGAACCCTAATGCCTATATCCATATGGTCGCAGGAGAACAATGAAATGACGATTATGCCTCCTTGTATTTCAACTAAACGCTGAAGGGTATATACCATCCTCAACTAAAACTTCTATCCTATCACCACAATAAGTTCAGGGATCTTTGAATTCTCATTTTGTATTTATTTTTAACCCTTTTGATTCCCTTTCCCAAGTTCAATCGACAACCAATGGATTATTTACAAGGTGATCAATCTCATAATAATAAATAACACAACAAATACAAACAACCATAAAAATGAAGAATGAACACCAAATTTAATTAGTATTTCAAACAATCAACCATTCACCATGGCCAAGACCCTAGAATATAAGTTTAGCCACTCATAGATAAGCGGAAATAGAAATATTTAATCATCATCATATGAAAATATGAAGTAAAGAAGAGAAAACCTAGTTATAGAACCGTGTCTTCCTTCCAAACATCTTACAAGCTTTCATAAATGAACTAGAATGTAAAATAATTAAAGACTGCCCAAGATGTCAAAAGTTTAATAAATAATCTAAGGCCTCTATTAATAGATGAGCCTTCAAAATGATGCTTCTTCACTTCAAAACTTGGCTTCAAAATCAGCATTTTTTGCCCCAGAATGACCTTGGTGTGCTTCCCATGTATATCGCCACCGAAAGAGTCAAATTTCCCGAACAATTCTCAACAACAAGGTCTGCAGTACTGCCCCCTCCATCTTGCCAAGGTGTTCGTAGAATTTCTCTAAGTCTGGACACCTTTGGCGTTGGGTGCCACTCAACTCGCCAAGTTTGTGAACTGCAATTCTCTAAAGTTCAAGGGCTGGCCACAACTTGAAGTTTTGTTCTATGAAATTTAGGACTTGGTGTCGGGCATCAGCCATAGCACTAGACCCTTCAACTCCTCAAATCTTTACTCCTGGCATCACTTGAGCCTATTTTGCTTAGTTTCCTCGCTCAAATCAACTCAAATCGTTTGATATCGCATAAAACACAGACACATGAATCTAAGCATAAATTATGGATTATAATCTCAAAACATGATCGTGTGGGTAAAAAACTTGGCAAATAGCACATAAAATATGCCCACAATTTTAGCTCCGAACAAGGTCTGCGCCGCCCTCCATCTCGCCAAGGTGTTAGTAAAATTCTCTTCTTAAGTATATACCTGTGGTGCGGGGCCACTATCCTCACCAAGCAGTGAAGTGCAATTCTCCGGGTTCAAGGGCCAGCGCGGTGGGCCAGCCATAGCCCCCTGAAGTTTTGTTCTCAAGTTTGGGACGGTGTGGACGCCAACCATAGCACCAAACCCTTCAGCTCCTCAAATCTTCACTCCTTGCATCATTTTGAACCCATTTTGCTTAGTTACCTTATCAAATCAAGTCAAATAGTTTGTTAGCACATAAAACACACATACACGAATCTAAGCATAAATTAAGGATTATGAACTAAAAACATGATCAACATAGGTAAAAATACGGTGAATGGGCATAAAAATGCCCAACATCATGGCTCCAAGTCGACCCATGACAATGGAACAAGTGGATAAAAGCATAAATTAATAGAAATGATAAACTAAACATGAATAAGTAGAAGTCTGCACATATATCATAAGAGCATAAGAAGAGTCAATGCTCGACAAGATCGAACATCCATACAAATGTCTGATAAGCCTCTCTAAACCGCCCGATGAGCCGATTGGACAATAATACCAATTGCTCTAAAGTCCGGGACTAAATAAAAACAACTAACTAAACTGGAATGTCCTCGAAATATGAGGATTTGCCAACATTGGCTAAATCTGGACTAATACGGAAGGAGGACTAACGAACTATTTTTATCAATCATCTTTGTAAGTATTGTTTTATGTCTTCAATAATGAACACAACTCACAACCTTGCAACTATGAGAGGCCAAAACCTCCAGATAGGCTGTGGGACCATGGTAGATTAACAAGCTAGGGTTGCAAAAGTGATTCTGAAACCAATACTAATTACTTATATTGTATTCTCTTCATCTTTAACGATTCTTAACGGTGTACAACGTTAGGAAGTGCCTGAATTCTTTACTTACTGGTCAAGATAGAGATTAGAAAAGACAATTACAATGGAGCCTTGATATTGATGAACATTGTATTAACTTGAGCTGTGGTCGCAGGATAGTTATATCAAGAACTTAGTGATAACGGTTAGTTTACAAACTCATGAGACTTGGCTGAGTAATTGAAGATAGTCATTCAATAGGGATTGGTTTATCATTTGAATGAACCTTAGTTATCAGTTCTGTAAGTAGGTATTGGTAATAATCACGAGTGTATACCCAAAACTGTTATGAATCCATGGGGAACACAAACCCTAGTTATCCTTTTTTACCCACATCTACAAATATAATCTTGACTACTGTTTATTTTTATTATTGATTTTATTAGAATCCCCCATTGTGAAGTAATTACCATACAAGTTCATCTACCGACTCTAATCTAGATCTTCCATATTCCCTGTGGGATAGACCTCAAATCCTCTAAGGTTGGGTTCTTATTAACAACGCCGCTTCATACTTCAAGAAGATATGTGAGTTTGAGGTGTTATCAAAAGGGAAGTGGCGCTGCTGTTGGGGAGTACGACTAAGACTAGGTTATTAGCTTGTATTTGACTTGTTGGTAGTTACTACTTTTGGCGTTTTCTTTTTTCTTTTTTGTTTTTCTTTTTGTATATCCTCGTGTTTTCATCCTAGGATAAACCTCCACTCAAACACCCAAATATGGAACACGATCAGCTGTCAACCTGGTTGAAGGAATTTTGACTAATGATACTTTGGCAGCTGTGATAACGAATTATGGAGATAATGGGATCCCAGAATACACAGAGACGGTTAATGCCTTAAATGGGATAGGGTCATATAGCTTCAGCTTGAAGAAGCTAGACCTGGATTTAAAGAACTGTTCAACACCACTGACCAATCCATCTGTGGAGGAACCACCTATTCTGAGATGAAATAGACTACCTCCACATCTTCAAGTATTGCATTCCTTGGAGAAACAATCTGCTTCTAAGCAGAAGTTGTAGCAACCTTATCCTCGATGAGCAGTGGAAGTCAGGTCACACATATTGAAAAGATACAAGAAGGCAATCGGATGGACCATAGATGATATGATCGGAATCCCACCAGGCATATGAACCCATAAAATCCAGCTAGAACAAGATTCTAAGCCAAGCATAAAGCATCAACGTCGCCCAATCCGCCATGCAAGAAGTGGTAAAAAAGGAGATTATCAAGTGGCTGGACGCTGGGGTAATATATCCCATAGCTGATAGTCAATAGGTAAGTCCTATTCAATGCATACCAAAGAAGGGAGGGATTATGGTGGTTCCTAATGCAAAGAATAAGTTGATACCAACACGACTACCAAAGGATGGCGTGTATGCATGGACTACAGGAAACTCAACCACTGCACTCAGAAGGATCACTTTCCAATGCCAACCTTGGATCAAATGCTTGATAGACTGGCAGGTGCTGATGGTACTGCTTCCTTGATGGATATTCTGGCTACAATCAGATCACTATTGCTCCGTAAGATCAGAGAAGACCACCTTTACTTGCATATGGACCTTTGCTTTCAAGAGAATGCCCTTCATTGTGTGTAATGCACCAACCACTTTCTAGCGTTGTATGATGTCCATATTTTCAGACATGGGTAGAATACACCATCGAAGTGTTTATGGATGATTTCTTGGTTGTAGGTGAGTCATTTGTGTCCTGCCTTGAGCATCCGGGCAAAGGCTCGAAAGATGAGGAAACCAATCCGGTCCTAAACTGGGAAAAATGTCATTTCATGGTTAAAGTGGGTATAGTGCTGGCCATAAAATCTCGGGCAGTGATAAAGGTGAAAAGGTGAAAATTAGTTATCTCATGATTGCCACCCCCTATTTCCACTAAAGGGGTCGTGCTTTAGGACATGCGTGATTCTACCGGCGCTTTATCAAGGATTTTTCCAAAATAGCACAAATTATTGTGCAAATTATTGGAGAAAGAGGTAAAGTTCTTTTGTATTCGATGAGGCCTGTCTAAAGGCTTTTGAGTGCCTAAAAGAAAAGCTTACCACTACTCCTATCATCATAGCTCCATATTGGTCTCTCCCCTTTGAGGTAATGTGTGACGCTAGTGGTGTTGCTTTGGGTGCTGTTTTAGGTCAAAGGAGAGCAAAAATCTTTCATCCAATCTACTACACTAGCAAGGCACTTAATACAACCCATAAAAATTATACAGTCACAGAGAAGGAACTATTGGCAGTGGTCTTCGCATTTGAAAAATTTCGACCATACTTGCTCGAAACCAAGGTGATCATTCACATAGACCATGCTGCATTGAGGTACCTGATGTCTAATAAAGATGCCAAACCAAGATTATTTTGGTGGGTACTCTTACTCCAAGAATTTGAATTTGAAGAAAAAGATAAGAAGGGAACAGAGAACCAGGTGGCGTGATCATTTATCCACTTGAGGCTGAAGCAAAGGAGAAGATGGAGGCTGAGATTGATGATGCATTCCTGCATTTAGTGTAAGTATTAGTTGCATCACAGGACTTAATCCCTTGGTTTGCTGAGATAGCCAATCTACTTGGTTAGCGACATAATGCCAGTAGACATGACTCCTCACCAGAAGAAGAAGTTCTTATTTGATGTCGATGATATTACAAGGATGAGCTATATTTATTCCGCATTTGCGCAGATGGTATCATTCGTAGGTGTGTCCTAAAAAGTGGAGATGCTGAGCATTATCGAGGCATGTCATTCATCTCCCATAGGGGAATCATAGTAATTTAACAACACATAAACATTTTGCAATGCGGCATTAATACAACTATTCATTAAGATAGATACGACTCAAGTCATGTGATCAGTGCCAAAGGCAAGGCAATATTACCTATAAAACATGAGTTGCCATTAACCCCAATTTTAGAGGTAGAACTATTTGATGTGTAGGGCATTGACTTCATGGGCCTCACTTCATTAGCTCATATGGGATAGAAGTATATTCGTGGCAATGGATTATGTATCAAATGGGTGGAGGCTATTGCATTACCAAACAATGAAGGCAAGAGTGTTACAACATTCCTTCGAAAGCATATCTTTTCCATGTTTGGTACCCTAGACCTATTATCGGGGATGGTGGATCGCATTTCTACAATCGCCTTTTAAACTTTACCGGAGAAGTATGGTTTCAAGCATTGGCAGTTACACCTTACTACCTCAGTCGAGTGGGAAGGTAGAAGTTTCTAACAGGGAAATCAAGACCATTCTGGCCAAGATAGTAAATATGAGCTGGACAAATTGGTCTAGAAAGCTTGATGATGCATTGTGGGCTTGCTGCACAACATATAAAACTCCCATTGTCTCATCACCTTACCAACTAGTTTATGGTAAAGCATGCCACTTACCAGTAGAATTGAGCATAAGGCACGTGGGGCACTGCGCTAAATATGAGTAGAATGATACGCTGCCAAGATTGAACCAAACATCAATGAGTTGGATGGATTTTGAATTAAGTCTTATTAAACTGCAGCCATTTATAAAAAGCGAATAAAGATCTATCATGACAAAAAGATCACAAGAATGGAGTTTAGCCCAGTGACTTGGTATTATTGTTTAACACAAGACTCCGGCTGCATCCTGGGAAATTGAAATCTAGATGGATGGGACCCTACAGAGTAGTCTCCATATGGTGCAGGGAACTTGAGAACAAAGAAGGAAAAAGGTTTAAAGTAAATGGGCAAAGAATAAAAAGTGTATCCTCGGGAGATGAAGATGAATTGAAAAGAGGAGGAAATATACCGTGATGATACCTGGAGAAGTCACAAAAAGTAACGCTGCACCGCGACGTTAACTCAGACGCTGCATGGGAGGCAACCTATGGAAGGCGAGTCTGAGTAGCTACAGGTATGTCCTTCTCCCTTGTTTGATTATATTTTATGTTTCCTGACGAAGCTCATTTTTTAAAAAGGGGGTGTACTTGTAATTTTTGGATATTTTTTGTCCGCCTGAGGGTTTTTTCTTGCCATGTGTCTTTTCCTGCATGCTATCTAGTAAAACCACATGTGTTAGGATTTTTTAGTTGTGATTTTTTGTTTGATTAGGAAAGTAACTTAGGAATACTCATCCAATGGATTTGCACTACTTTTGTTGTTTTTGAAAAATTGACCCTGTTTAAAATTTTTTGCTATGTATATGTGACAACAATGCATGATTTCTGTGGGAACATTTATGTCATTTAGTTATTAATAGTGGTGGTCTTGTTAAGCCATGTATGAACCAGACAGGTAAAGTAAAATAGTTCATGTACCATGTGTGAGTGAGGTCTTAGTATTTGCTGTGCATGTTGTTGAAGATCTAGAACTTGCTAGGTTGGTCTCTACAGGTTGAGTGATGGTTGGCTAGAGATGATCATAGTCATTTTTGTGTTAGCTCACTTTATCTATATTGCCCTACCAAAGTTTCATGAACTTTGATCCCAAGTTTGAGCCTTAATTGACCATATTTCTTTGATTTACCTGCTAACTGTACCCATTTATTTATAATGAACCTGTTTGTCCTGGTCCTTCCTGATATTGTGAACCCCAACATAAGAAAATGCTTGCTGGAGGGCCAAGTAGGGTGCATAAATGGTGGGAACGAGAGAAAAGGAAAGAAAAGAAAAAGAAGAGAAAACAAAAATACAGTGGTGAGGCAGAAAAGTCAAAGTTGAAAATTTGAGAACATGGAAAAAGAAAAAAGATTCAAAAGAGCTTGAAATTGTTAAAAAATGAAAATCACCTCACCTAAGTAAATATTCTTAAAATGAAAAAGGGAAGAAAAGAAGACAAGAAGAATGAAGGGTGAAATAGGAAAACTGTGTAGCCAATGAATGTAGTGCCAAGGAAGGATAGTCACTCATAAAATCTTTCATCTTTATCATGTTCAACTTAAGACTACATTACAAGCCATACCAAGTCTTTATAGTGATCTTAATTGCCCATATAACAAACCAAACAGAGAAAATAAGAGCAATCCTGTATTCACGATGCATAATACTTGCAGTTCTTTTTGAGAGTGAGTTCTTCATTTGCCCAGTCTCATGTCATTTTGATACTTCACATTGAGCGGGGACTTCATTTTAATGAGGGTACATGGATTATGTTTGCTTTTACTATTGGTCTGTGTGAAACACATAGGTGATGACTTGATTACTTGTTGATATTAGATGACATGTCTGAACCCTGAATATGATGTTTTCATGTTGCTTGCAATACATTAGCTAATGATGTTTCAGGAGGAAGGGTCAATAGAGTTGTTTAAAGAGTGCACATATTTGTTTGAGTTTTGGCTGTAGTATCTTAAGTTTATTTTTCTTGTTGAGCGCCTGTTTAGTTTTTCTTTTCTTGCCTGAGGACATGCAAAAGTCTTTAAGTTGGTGGCAAGAGGTGCTGTGGATTTACAATGACTATTGATGTCAAAACCAAAAAATAGCATCGACTAGGTGTATTTATGTGAAAATGACATTTTTCCTTTGATTTCAAGATAAATGGGAAGGAACAATAAACTGCAAAAGAAAGCTAAAAGTGTGCAAAAGGCAAAAGGTAGCTCCACAGTACGATTCATAGGATGGACCTACGGGTCACTGAGGGCACTGATAAGAAGCTGAAAGATAAAACCGGAAGATTGATCCCATGATACTTGTCACGGATCGTACTACGGTGGTACGAGTCGGTAAGCTGCCGTGATGACTGAGAAGAATTGCACAAGAGGTTGGATTGTGTATGAGAGTACCCTACGACTCGTGAGATGAAATTACGAGTCGTACCATACTGTCGTGTGAAGTTCAGAAAAGTTCAAAAGTACTGTGATCAAGCCACGGGTGCAATGTACAAGTCGTAGGGAAGCAGGTACGACCGTACTCTTGGACCAATACTTAGCCAAAATTCATCCAACACTCCTGTGCCAGGAGTCGATTTCACGGTCCATGAGAAGCCCCTTTACGAGTCGTAGGTGGACCCATGACGAGGTTGGCTACAGATATGGAAACTGTCCTCGTTAGTTTAGGAAAAGAATCTTTCTGTGTCTCTATAAATACTTTTATGCTTTATTTTTCATAGAAGAGAGAGACGAATAAACTTAATTCTAGTAGGAAAACACTAGAAAAGCGATTTTACGTCATTGAAAGAGAGAAGTTGAGCTGGTTCAACTCAGGATCAACCTTTTTCTTGAATTCATCTTGTTCTTGCTACTTGTTATTCAAGATTTTGTGGTTTAATTGAAGGGACTATTTTTCTCAATCATCTTTGTAAGTATTGTTTTATGTCTTCAATAATGAATGCAACTCACAACCTTGCAACTATGAGAGGCTAAAACCTCCATAGCTTAGGGCTGTGGAAACCATGGCAGATTAACAACCTAGGTTGCACAAAGTGATTCTAAAAACCAATACTAATTACTTTATATTGTATTATGTAAATCTTTAATTTATATTCTAACGTGTACAATGTTAGAAGTGCCTATTATTTACTTGCTTTGGTCGAAGAAGCAGAGATTAGGAAAAGAGAATTACAACTGCCTTTGATCTTTACGATCATTGTATTAACTTGAGTTGTGGTTGCAGGATAGATATATCTGGAACTTAGTGATAACAGTTAGTTTGCAAAACTCATGACTTGGCTTTAGTAATTGAGGATAGTCATTCAATAGGAATTGGTCACATTTGAATGAACCTAAGTTATCAGTTATGTAACTAAGTATTGGTAAAGATCACGAGTGTATACCCAAAGCTATTATGAATCCATGGAGAACACAAACCCTAGTTATCCTTTAATTATTGATTCACAAATATAATCTTGACTATTGTTTATTTTTATTATTGATTTTTATTAGAATCCCCCATTGTGAAGTAATTACCATACGTTCATCTAATGGCTCTAATCTAGATCTTCCATATTCCCTGTGGGTTCGACCCCAACCTCTAAGTTGGGTTCTTATTGACAACGTCCGGGCTTCATACTTCAGTAAGAGTGTGGTTTGAGCGTTATCAAAGAAAAAGAACTTGGATCCTATGAATTCTAGAAGTCACTTAGGTATCATTGAGACTTTATTAAATTCACTCAAAATGCATGAAATGGTAGAAACACTTAGTCTTTTGGGAACTTCACTCTTGTACTTGAAAAATGGGCTTAATTATGTATGCATGCAATATGAATATATGTGATTATGTGATTTTGATTTCCATTGTTAAACCATTTGTTCCATTGTGTGAGTATGAAAATTTCTGATATACTCCATGCTTGTAAATTGATGTCTTGAACTTGCCCGGTGTGTGTGCGAAGAGAATAAGAATGATGGATTTAGGAAGTGATATAGGCATTTCTTTGATAGCCTTATTTTTATCTCTATTTTACCACTTTGGATTGTAATTATCCTAGTTAGTCATGTTGAGACTTAGCCTATTCTTTTTGATAGCCATATTATAAGCTTGAATTCCTTTTTTGTTCTATTAACTTTTATTTGATCCAAATGACTCCTAGAGCACTCCAATGAAAATATTTTGTAGGAAAGGAGTATAATTGGAGAAGTGAAGGGAAAAGCTAAAAAGTGTGGTGAATTGGAAGAAAAGAAAAAGGTGAAATTTTTCTAAACAAGGAGGGTGATTTTTAGTGGGAAAACAAAAGAAAAAGAGCTTTGAAAAAAATTGAAGATGAAAATCATGATTTACCACAATCGTACCCATTTGTTTACAATAAACTTATTTTGGCCTGGTCTTTCCTTGAATATTGTGAACCTCAACATAAGAAAATGCTTAATTGAGTGTGGCCAGAGTAGGGGTGCGTAAAGGATGGGAACGGAAGAAAGAAACATTTAGAAAAGGTGTGAATGAGCCTACCGATGAAAAGAAAAATCTCCACTAGTCACCTAAGTTGAAAAATTGAAAAATAAAAGGAGGTATAAGGAGAAAATTTGGAAATTGAAGAATGTGCTTAAAAATCAAAGTAAGTTGTGAAGTATTGAAGAGTTTAGAGCTTAGTCACTATCTTGTCCAAATAGTTCCTACCCGCCCCTTAGCCTACATAACAACCAATTTAAAGTCCTAATTGATCCTTGATTCAAAATTCTATATTAGCGGAGTATTACACTAAGGGCAAGCCTATGGGTAGTCTTTTGAATTTATGTTGAGTTCTTTTTGTAGAGTGAGTGGAAACTATTTTATTTATGCCCCAAGCTAATTTTATTCTATATCTTGTGTGAAAGGGCATCTTCAAAATCGCGAGGGGCACAATGATAAGACTTTGATATAATCCTTGATTGCTAAATTACATATAATTCATGTATAAATTTTAATTAAATAATTAAAAACTATTTATTTAATTTCAAATATTAATAATTTTTAAAATTTTAAATTAAAAAATTGATGTTATATTAGTAATTAAATAAAAAAGGTAATATTCAAAATAATTTATCTCATGATCCTAAGTGCAAGTAGACTCCGTTCGTAGGATGAATTTTGTGCTTAAATGTGAGAAGGGAAGTCGTAGAGATTGTTTGAAGACGAACAATAGCTTGGCGGGGTGTTCATGAAGGGTGTACTCACGCACTCATAGACATAATTTGCCCGCATTTCTTTACTATGTTTTGAGAATAAATTATGTGTTTGCATGTGATTATGTTGTATATTTTTGAAATTAGCTAACACATCTGATTAGATGTTTTTAGGGCTAAAAAGTGATGGATTTGAATGGTATTTGAGGCTTATTGATCACATGTGAAGAAGTGGGATTGAAAAATTCAAGGATTGAAGGTCGCACGAGGTTGGCACACAGCCGCAAGGAGGCAGCCGACCACTGGTGCAATTTAGGCGCGATGCGGCAGCAGCAATGCCTCTTGGGCAGGGGAGAGGCGCCCCATATTGGCTCAAGGACACAAGCGCTGCAGTAGACTTCGCGCGATGGGGCGTGCCCAACAGCCTTTCCAAGCAAATATGTGTGTGCGAGGCGCTTCCCTCTCTCGTTGCATTGGAGCATGCGACATGGCAAGGGAATAATACGGTTGGAATATGTTTCCTACTTCAACTAGAGAAGGAATTTCAAGTACTAAGTCAAATTCATCAAGGAATAAGTAAAACATAAATCTACTACTATAAATACCCTTTTATTTTCATGATGTTTGGGGTGTATAAAGTTTCAAATTCAATATTCTTCAAGAGTTGAAGTTTTTTACAACAAGTTTTTAGAGTATATTTTAAGACGTGTTAGAAGACATATTTGAGATACGATTGTAACGTTGTTTTTCCGAATTTTGAAAATAATCAAGTGGATTTTCCTATCATCGCGTTGTAAGTATTACTTTGTTTTTATTTATGAATTCTATTAATTTACTAATAAACATCATACTAAAACCTCTACAACTAGGGTTGTAGGAACTATGACGAATTAATACACATAGGTAAAAATACTCAGTGATTCTTGAACTGGGTTTTATGCTTGTATTGTTTTTCCTTTCGCTTTTGCACTATTTCTAACGGTCGCAAATGTTAGGACTTGAATTATTCTTAATTACCGGACCAAGGAGGTAGTGAATGGAAAAGGGATTAACAACGATACTTGAGGCTAATAACCTCATCTAATAGCTTGACCTTTATCTCGGGAATAGCGAATCCAATATCAAGGGTAAGGATTAATTAAGCATATACCCGTGTACGGACCAAGTTGCGTGGTGATAATCATCTAAATAGGGACCAACCATTTAGATGAAATTAACTTACCGATATTGCATGCTAAGCACCAGAATAGATCACTAGTATAAAAATGCCTTGTGGTTATGAAGTCATGTGGAACACTTTACCCTAGTTAGTTGCATTAATTTGATACAACAATCATTTTCTCAAAATAATTATTTATTACTTTACAAATCCTTCCTCTTAGGAAATAATTAACTAAAAAGCTTAAGCACTAGCGATCTTCTATATCCTTCCATATTCCCCGTGGGATCGATCTCCCAACCTCTAGTTGGATTCTTTATTGACAACGTCCACTTCATACTTCCGAAGGAGGTGTGGTTTGAGCATTATCAGTCATCAGCGTACTTGGTGAGTCCTCATGTTTCGAGGGCCATATGCTTAGAATCTATGCTTCTTTTCAGTTTTAAATGTTGGGTTAGTTGGGGAGTTGTCCCATCAACCCATCTTTCATGATTAGAGGCTTTTTTCAAACTACTGCTGTATTCAACTATCGTGTATGAATTATGTATTGTCCTTTCTCCATATATTTATGACATGTTTACATTTTCTCATGTTAAGTCTGGGCTTATGTGATGGCATTAGATGTATTCTCATGCCATGGGTTGACTTTGGGTCTCTCGGCCTCTTGTCTCGTGCCTATGATCTAGGTGTATGTTCGGGTCGTGGCAAACATGGAATCAGAGTCATAGGCTTGAAGTGTCCTAGGCATCTGAAAGCCGCGTTAAGTAGAGTATTTTTCATTGGTGTGAAGCATGCCACACTTATGAAGAAGAGGCTACTAGACTTTAGGAAATGTTCCTCTTCATGATCTCTGTCGTGTGATGAAAGTCCTCATCTTCTTCTTCTAATTCATGCTAGTCGCAATTTGTGGTAACTGCCTCCACGCATAGTGAACGCCAGAAGAAATGGTAACAGTAATGATCATGAGCGTGCCAATGGTGAGGAGCATTAGCCAGCCCCACCCGTTCGGGAGGAGCACGCACTGCAGCCGCCACCCACGCTGAATTTAGGCAGCGATTTAGATGCTGGCACAGGCCATGACGACCCAGGTTCAAAATCAGACAAAGGTGCACAATTTCATAATGGGAATGCGGCGGCATCCAGGGTGAGGGATTTCTGAGGATGAGCCCTCCCGAGTTCACGGGTCGAGGGTGGGGTGAGGATCCTACGATTTCATTGAGGAGATCTCCAATATCACCTGAGGTTATGGGGGTGAACAATGGAGAGTGTGTTGACTTGACCTCCTATCAGCTCAAGGGGGTGGCTCATATTTAGTAACCAAGGGAGAGATGCCAGGCAATGGGTGCAGCCCTATAGGTTGGGAAGAGTTCTATGCATTTTTGGATCGGTTCTTCCTTATGGAGATGAGGAGGTCAAAGCGGCTGAGTTTGTTAATTTGAAGCAGGAAAAACATGACCGTTCAGGAATACGCATTAGAGTTCACCTGATTATCCAAGTATGCGCCGGAGTTGGTGGCGGATCGGTAGGCTCGGAGAGTCGCTTGTGATTGGGGTGGCAGACTACTTGAGAAGGATTGCAGGATTGCCATGTTTCATCGAGATATTGACTTTTCCTGCATTGTATTGCACGCACAGTAGATGGAGTCAGTCTACCGGGGCTAGAGAGAGGCCAAATGTCAATGCACTCCGAGTTCACACTTAGACGTGAACACGGACAAGAAACCCCCTAAAGGCTCCAAGTCGACTCATGGAATAATCATAGCATAACACTTAACATAAGAGATGACTAACAACATGAATAAGCATTAGCTATTAACAAGAATCTAATATAAACTATAAGAAAAATTCTAATAACACTTAGATACAACGCTAAATCTGGGTTTCAAACGAGTCTGAAAGCCTTCTACTAAACCGATGAGTTGCCGGACAAGCCCCAACTAACTCTAAAGTCTGAAAACTTAATCATAAGAAAATATATGAACGTAATCATGTCCTCAGAGGATGAGGACTCACCACTAGCAGCTGAGAGAGGGCAGAGTGTATTCCAACCACGACGCTGAACCTGGCGACCTGAATCTATATCATGAAATGATATATACAAGAGGCGTGGGCACAAGATTTCTGAATGTACCGGCATGCAGGAAGGCCAATCAACTAACTCATAAATATGTACAAGAAGGAAGTAATATAAAACACAATAGTAGTAATGTAACTGAAATGAGATATGACCACCTTATATGAGATTCACATATTCATATCAACATAACCACATTATAAGGACATATACTTATAAGATCGACCGATGCTAAAGTACACCGGAAATAATACGAGGTACGATGACGTGACTGATATCAAGAGGGTCCCTGACTGTCCGCGGGGAGTTCATGACTTGCCAAAGGGAGGGTCCCTGATCATCAAAGGAAACAATCTTCTAGGAAGCATCCCCGACCGTAAAAGGGAGAAAGATTCTTTGATATAGAGAGTCACCGGGATTGGCTATGGAGATGTTAGTCCTGACCAACTAAGGAGAAACATGCATGGCTAGTAGCTATGGGATGTGAGTCCTGACCAACTAGAGAAACATTCTTGCTAAAGAGAATCCCGACTGACTAGGGAAACATTCTTACTAATGAGAATCCTAATCGACTAGGGAAACATTCTTGCTAACGAGAGAATCCCAATCGACTAGGGAAACATTCTTGCTAACGAGAATCCCAACTGACTAGGGAAACATTCTTGCTAACGAGAACCTGACTAACTAACGCTAATCTAAATTGCAACAGCTAATCAGAGACAAGAACATTTACTGATTTTCATTTCATAATGACATTCTTTTCGACATAATTGGGGATACTTTCTAATAACAAAAAGCCCAACAGTTGCAATATCATTCGCTCATATCATGTAGCATAAAGTCATGCATGATTAATAGATTACACTCATACTTTATCATATATCATGACTTCATTTATTTGAAACATACCACAAGCTAACATTTATAAAATTTGTGAGACTTCGCTCCAAATAATGTGGTGTTTATTTCGAAAAATCATCATTTAGAATGACAGGTGGGCATTACCCAAAGCTTTGTCACACTTGATCTAATCAATTCATTTTGAAAGCAACGACATAATCATGGATAGTTTTAGGAACATGCTTTTCATCATCAACCTCATCATCATCTAACATTTATCATGAATCACTTCTTTTACGAACTTTTCATCCATGGGCGTTTTAGATTCCAAGATTTGAAAAAATTTTAGTAAGAAAACAATCTAGAATCCGCCCAAGCTTCATTAATCCACCAATATAAATGCACCTAATCATACCAATCAATTCAATCAAAAAACAAGGAAAACATAATTTTCTTCAGTTTCTCAGGCCCACAAACTCCAACTCATCCGAACATAGTCATTAGTGACATAATTCGCTATTATAAACAATCATACGATTTTCACACAATTTAAGCATGGACATGAGTTACTACAATAATTAAGTGTACAATAACCAAATCCCATTCAATACTCAAGCCAATTTATGAAGAACTTTCCACACCCATGCCTTTCCATCATCTAATCCACCATTTAAGACAACCCATTAATTTATATCCCAATTAAATTCATAACAATGAGTTTTTGACAATTAGAAAGATGTAGAAGAAATTACCCATTACACAAACCCTAAATCATACTTTTCTAGATTAATTGAAAATGGGTGTTTACTAAAGAATTTTTGTGGCACAAGGATGAAAGGGATATCCTTGTTGGAAGACCCGCATACCCGAGAAGACACCCCCGCTTGAAATTTCTCCTTGAATCTTGAGGAAACACCTTGGTGAAACCCTTGAACTTGAGAGAGGGAAGGAAGAAAGGTTTGAGAGAGTATTTTGAGAGAATGAGAGATTAGGGCTTAGGAAACCCTTAAAACGTGCAAGGTACTACCCAAAACGACATAGTTTAGTTAAAAGCATAGAGCTTACTTAGAATGCCCTCGGAGAAAAATTGGATAAACTACCCGAACTGAAGCCATGACTCATGTGAAGTCGTTGTCACCTCAAACGACTCGTCGTCATGCTCAAGTAGGGTACACCGAGAACTTACACAAATTCAGCATCCTCCCATCTAACGATTGACGCGATGAGTCGTTGCCACACCTAACACCATCGCATTCCTTTCGCCAACTACACCGCTCCTCAACCGGTTCACCATCCAATGAATGACATGAAGAGTCATTACTTGATCCAACGTGACTGGCCAGTCCATCCGCCACCCCACCGGACCAACCTTATATCCATCGATTGACAATTATGGGTCATTACCAGCTTCAACGATCTGTTATGACCATCCGTTGGCACTGACTAGGAACCCTTTTCCCCATCTAACGACTTCTTCCACAACCCATCGAGGGACTAATGGCTAGATGAGTCGCTCGAGGACATATTTTAGATTTTACTGCTGAACTCATTCAACTCCGGGTTTTAAATCTTTGGAATTTTTGGGGTGTTACAATATCTCCCCCTTGGGAATATTCATCCTCGAATGTTGGCTGAACATACTTAGAAGGCAGGAACAACATTGAAATCCAAACTCAATCAATCACAGCTAACACCAATGGAGTATCTGACTTCGAACCAACCTTACACATCCAAAACTGAATATCCACATTGAACATGCATACCATGGCACAAGAGAAACTGAAGAACATGAAACAATCATAGAACTAGACAGAACACCGAAAAGAATTCTTTCCCCTTTTTATCTGGAATGAATCGATACGACCGATCCTTCATTCTCAAATCGCTTCGATACTAAGCTAGGATTCACAATATCTAACTAGATGAGGATAAGGAATTCATGAGCACGAGTTATTCCAACATCTAAAACAGAGCACATACATGAGATAATCTGACTCTACTGAATTAACAAACAACTTCTAAAGACTCGAGTTCGAAAGGACTACATAGGATAACATGAGTTAACACATATAACTAATTCATGACACGAAAATGAGCAATAAGGACTCATAGGGCAAGACTAGCATCACTGTCTGAGGCGGTTACCTCTAAACCTTGGGAATCTGCACATAGGGCTAGACATAACTTAACTTTTTAACCGTAATACGGGAGGGGGAGGGGTTATCTCAACTCGAAGAGACCGAAATACCGCAATTGCTACTTACCGGAACTCCTTATTAGCATTCTCAAGGTCCGACTTACTTCACATACTCACTATCTCCCCTTAACTTAAAGTCATCTTCCTAAGGTTACCAATAACTTTCCAAATTTGGCTGAATTACTAATTCTTAACTCCTTTTACTTCTAACTCATCGCAAACTCCATTAATAATTCTCACATTACACATCGAATCTTTTTCCACAATCACAATGGGGCTTCCTCATTCGATACTGGGCTGACATGGTATAAGGGGTTACAAGATTCACAACATACCTATGGCCACTACCGGCGCCTTGCCCTTTATCTTGATGTGCTACTACGGCATAGGAGCGTTTTTGATGATGCCTACCACCCTGATTAGAGGATGCACCCTGCTGAAATGGGCGGGCCATCAGAGCTGCTGAAGAAGTGGCGGAGAATCTGCTCACCATACTTAGCTGCCGCTGCACAATCTCGGTGCATATGGCTTGCCTTGCCGCACCAAAACAAACATCTCGAGCCGCCATGCATACTCCCTAGTGGTGCTTCACAACATATACACGATGGGTATGTAATCTCCTTACTCCTGGGCTGATAAGGAACACTGGCTATAGAAGGTGCTGGGGTTGATGATTTCGGCTGGTAACATGAGCGATATCCACCACTCAACCTCTGTTGGGAGAACTCTAGATCTTCTGTAGTCCTAGCCCTTTTTGCCCTTCTCTTTCTTTCACCTGCTCTTCTTCCATCCGCTGAGAAAATATTACAAGCATGGGAAGTCTATGTCCCTGTGCAAACATGGCAGTCCTGCACTTAACCAAGGAGTCCGACACTCCATTCATGAACCTGCTCACTCGGCCCAGCTGGTCGGCTACCACTTCTGGTGCATATCTTGGATAACCAGGTAAATTCCAATGTGTACTCCTGGACAAATTATATCATTCTGTTTCAAATTAATGAACTCTGCCACCTTTGCCTCCTGTAACTCCTGAGGAAAAACCTATCCAAGAATGCTGTCATAAACTTATCCCAACCTACCAGGACTGCTCCAACCGCCCGACTATCCCTCCACCGACAAAACCAAATGTAAGAAACTCCTTTTAGCTGGTAGGAGGCAAAGTCTACGCCCAATTCCCGTCACCCCATGATATGGGTGATCTTCTGAATCTCCTCCAACAAATCATACGGGTCCTCTTCTACCTTTTACCCCGAAAACTCGATTGGGTTCATTCGGAGAAAATCCCTCACCCTTGTCACCGCTACATTTCCATTCTAGGGAATACGAGCCATTGCTTGTTGATTAATCTAGGCGGTTACGCCTGTGCTAACATATTAAGAATTGCTCGGAACTCGCATGGGTAACATGGTCGTCTATTGGGTCTATCTTGGCTGGTGGTACCTGCTGCAGGTTGTTACCACATCTTCCTCCTCGCCTCGTCTGGGAGGAATTATCTGTGAGCGCGTAAAGCACAAGTCAGGGAAAAAGACTATTTAGAGCTTCACACTTTACGCACGATAAGAATCATGAAGAAAAGGGATCATTCCTAAAACATCTCATAGCCTCTTCTTCAAAAGTGTGGCGCGCTTCACACCCATGAAGAGAACTCTACTTAATGTGGCTGTGACACCCCGACACCGTAAACCTTTTCTCTTATACCAAAATTTTCGCGACCTAAGTTCATACCCTAGCTGTAACATGGGACAAGGAACCTTGAAAGACTCCAAGTCGACCCATGGCATTAATCATAGCATAACACACCTTACATAAGAGACGGCTAACATGAATAAGCGAAGCTAATAAAAAGAATATAATATAAACTGTAAGAACAATTTAACAACACTTAGATACAATTCTGAATCAGTCTAGACAAGTCTGAAAGCCTTCTTTACTAAAACCGACGAGTTGTTGGGACAAGCCCCAACTAACTCTAAAGTCTGAAACTAAATCATAAGAAAATATATGAACATAATCATGTCATCGGAGGATGAGGAATCACCACTAGCAGCTGAGAGAGGGCGGAGCGTATCTAACCACGAGGCTGAACCTGAGTGACCTGAAGCTATCATGAAACGATATAGCACAAGAAGTGTGCGGCCGCAATTGAAATATACCGAGTATGCAGGAAGCGTAATCAACTAACTCATAAATATGTACAAGAAGGAAGTAATATAAAACACAATAGTAGTAATGTAACTGAAATGAGATATGACCACCTTATATGAAATTCACAAATTCATATCAACATAACCATATTATAAGGACCTACATCATTGAAAGATTGACTGGCAAAAAGTAATAATCAGAAATAATACAGAGGTACAATGCCGTTAAGACAGGTATCAAGAGGGTCCCTGACTGTCCAAGGGGGGAGTCCATGGGTCCCTGACTGTCAAAGGAGCGTCCCTAACAATTAAAGGGAAACAATCTCGCTAGGGAGAATCCCTTGAATATCAAAGGGAGAAAGATGCTCCGATAGAGAGTCACTGACTGGCTAGGGATGTTAGTCCCGACCGACTAAGGAGAAACATGCATGGCTAGTAGCTAGGGATGTGAGTCCCGACCAACTAGGGAAACATTCTTGCTAACGAGAATCCTGACTGACTAGGAAAACATTCTTCTAACAAGAATCCCGTACTGACTAGGAAACATTCTTAAGTAATCTAGAATCGGACTCCACTAGGAAAACATTCTTCCTAAATAAGAATTCCGACTAACTAAGGAAGCATTCTTGCTAACGATAATCCTGACATGATGGTCGTTACTTGATCCAATGAATCATTAGTCCATCTGTCACCGCTATTGGACCAACCTTATATCCCATCCAACGATCGATACCACGGGTCGCTACTGCACCCACCCAATTGCTATGACCATCCGTTGCCACCTGACTAAGAACCCTATAATGACTCGCCCCACGACCCATCAGAGGGACTAACGACTCATTAGATGAGTCATTCTGATAAGGATATTGTGATTCTACTGTTGAACTCATTCAAGTCCGGGTTTTAAATCTTGGAAACTTTTCGGGTGTAATACCAAAAGGGCCAGGATCGAAAAGCTATGGGGTTTCTCAAATGTGTCAGGGGGTGACAGTCATCAGTCCTAACATGGTACAATCGCCCAGCTCCATCATCGGCTAGCATGCCATATAGGTTTCGAGATATCAGAGGAGCAGGCTTCTGTGCTCGAGGGATCAGGGTAGCATGCAAGGAGCGCACTTTTTCAATAACTTGTGTTAAGTGTGGTAAGAATCATCCAGGGAGGTGCTTAGTTGGCTCAGATGCGTGTTTCGGATGTGGCCAAACCAGGCACAGATTTAGGGATTTCAGCCAGATCAAGGGTCGGTGGGACTCGTGTGACAGTAGCCAGTTCTACTCGCTCCAGCGGCACGTCCTCAACAAGGTGCCTCTAGTTCAGCAGACGGTTAGTGCCAAAATAGGTTTTATGCTTTATTACCCCACTAGGAGCAAGAGGTTTCGCCAGGATGTGGTTAGTGGTATGTTGTAAGTCTTCTATATTGATACTTATGCCTTGTTAGATCCACGGAGCTACTTTGTATTTTGTGACCCTTATATTTCTAGTAGTTTGGGTTAGCCCTAAAATCCTGTCAGAACCATTCTCATCGGTTATAGTTAGGGGAGTATAGAGGTTGCCCATCTCAGTGTTGCATGAGATTACCTCCGCAGACTTAGTAGAGTTAGCTATGACTGATTTCGACATCATTCTAGGTATGGATTAGTTGTTTGCATGTTCAATTAATTGTAAACCTGATCAGTAGAGTTCAGGTTTCTAAGAGACGGTCTTGGAGTGGAAGGGTAAGTTAGATGTACCAGCCGGTCGGTTTATTTCATATATTAAGGCTAGAAAAATGATTTCTATGCTTCATGTATCACCTAGTTAGGGTTAAGGATGTTGAGTCCGAGTCCCTAACTATCCAGCCGTGTCCCGGTGGTGTGTGAGTATCCGTAGGTTTTCCTGATGATTTGCCAGGTGTTCCTCTGAGAGGGAAATTGATTTCGACATTGATCTCTTACTCGATACAAAACCCATCTCTATTTCTCCCTACATGATGGCTCCAGCCAAGCTAAAGGAGTTGAAGGATCAGTTGAATGACTTGTTAGATAAGGGCTTTATCAGGACGAGCATGTCTCCATGGTACCAGTGTTATTTGTTCAGAAGAAAGATGGCTCCCTTGCATGTGTATTGATTACTGGCAATTGAACAAGATCACAGTCAAGAAAAAGTATCCTTTACCTAGGATCGATGACATGCTGACCAGCTTCGGGGTGCTATATGCTTCTCCAAGATAGATCTCAGGTCCGGGTATCACAAGCGCCTAAGGGCTCGGGAGAGTGACATCCCGAAAACTGCTTTCAAGACTCCGATATGGTCACTATAAATTTGTTGTTATGTCTTTGGATCAACCAATGCCCTTGCATCTTTCATGGACTTGATGAATAGGTTTTCAAGCAATATCTAGACATGTCCGTGATTGTGTTCATCGATGATATCCTCATATACTCCCGAAGCGAGGAGGAGCATGTCACTCACTTGCGTATAGTGCTTCATGTCCTCAAGGATCTTCAGTTGTATGCAAAGTTCAGTAAGTGCGAGTTTTGTTTGACTTACATTTTGGGTCATGTGGTATCGAGTGAGGGAATAAAGGTAGATTCTCAGAAAATCAAGGCGATGAAGAATTGGTCCAGACCGGTGAATCCTCTAGAAATTCGGAGTTACTTAGGCCTAGCAGGCTACTACCGAGGATTCGTAGAGGGTTTTTCATCAATTGCAGAACCATTAACCAGGTTGACCTAGAAAAAGGTAAAGTTCCAATGGTCGAAGGCTTGTGTGAAAAGCTTCCAAGAATTGAAGACTCGACTCACTTCAGCACCAGTGTTGACTCCTACCCGAGGGTACTGATGGTTTTGTAGTATATTATGATGTCGCATAATTTGATTTTGGTGTGTGTTAATGCAGCATGGGAAAGTGATAGCGTATGTCTCGAGATAGTTGAAAATCCATGAGAAAATTACCCGACTCATGATCTTGGATTGGTCGTGGTGGTGTTTGCATTGAAGATAGTGGTAGCACTATTTTTTATGGGGTCCACGTGGATGTATTCACAAATCACAGGAGCTTGCAATATGTGTTCACACAGAAAGATCTCAATCTTCGGCAAAGGAGGTGGTTGGAGCTACTAAAGGACTATGACATGAGTGTCCTTTACCACCCGGATAAGGATAATATGGTAGCGCATGTGCTTAGTAGGCTCTCTATGGAGAGTGTGTCCTACACGGATAAGGGAAGAAGGAGTTGGTGAAAGATGTCAATCGACTTGCGAGGTCGGGAGTTGATTGGTTTATCAATGAGGGCAGGGTTGTTGTGCAGAACGGATCAGAATCGTCCTTGGTGACGGTAATGTGGTGCCGCACAAGACGAGGATCCAATTTTAGTAAAGATGAAGGAAGTCGTTCAGTCAAAAGGTGGAGGTCTTCCCTAGAGAGAGATGGGGTGCTACTGTACCAGGGTCATCTATGTGTTCCAGATGTCGATAATGTTGAGAAATTGAATATTGCATGAGGCACATGGGTCTAGGTACTCAATCCATCCGGGTGCCACCAAGATGTATCATGATTTGCAGGAAATATATTGGTAGAACAGAATGAAGAAGGATATTGCAGAATTTGTAGCCAAGTGCCGTAACTGTCAGCAAGTGAAGATCGAACATTAAAGTCTGAGGCGATTTCAGATATTAGCATTGCTACTTGGAAGTGGGAAGATATTAATATGGATTTCATGCTTACCTCATACCCACCGACACTATGATTCTATTTGGGTGGTGGTAGACAGGTTGACCAAGGCTGCACATTTTCTGCCGGTCAAAACCACATATTCAATTGATGATTATGCCAAACTGTATACTTGGGAGTTGGTTCAACTCATGGAGTGCCTTATTTATTATTTCAGATCGAGGTACTCAGTTTACCTTTCAGTTTTGTTTGTCTTTTCCAAAAGGGCTTGGGACTCAAGTTAAGCTCAGCATGCCTTTCATCCGCAAACGGATGGCCAAGCCGACCGAACAATCCACTCAAGGATATGTTATGAGCATGTGTGATGGATTTCAAAGGTAGCTGGGATGATCATTTGCCCTTGATCGACTTTGCCTATAATAACAGCTATCACTACAGTATCCAAATGGCACCATTTGAGGCCTTTTTATGGGCGGAGGTTTAGATCTCCCATAGGATGGCTTGAGGTTCAGGAAGGAAGAATGATAGGACCTGATTCGGTTCATGAGGCCATGGTGAAGGTTCAGGGATGATAAGGGACAAGCTGAAAACCAGTTAGAGTCGCTGCTAAAAGTCATATGGATGTGAGAAAGAGTGATTTGGGATTTGAGGTAGATGATTGGGTATTTTCAGCTGTATTCTATGAAGGGAGTCATGCGGTTTGGGAAGAAAGGAAAACTTCAGTCCCACCGTGCTGGTCCCTATCAGGTTATGAAAAGAGTTGGTAAGATAGCGTATGAGTTGGACTTTCCATCAGAGTTATCTTCAGTTCATCCTCTCTTTCACGACGCTTCTTGAAAAAGTGCTTACTAACGCATATTTACTTGTCCCAAAGGGAGTGCTATGTGAGAGATAACCTTATTATGAGAAATGCCAGCTGCAATTTTGGATCATCAGGTTCGAGGATGAGGAACAAAGAAGTAGCTTCAGTTAAAGTTCTATAGAGAAATCAAACATGCTGAGGGAGCTACGTGGGAAACCTGGGCTGCTATGATGGCCAAATACCTCACCGTTTCTCTAACGGCTTAGTTTCGCCCGAGGTAGCAATTTTTCCCCACCCTCTTACTCGCTCAATGTTTAGTCTATGTGCACAAGCTTGATTTATGTTATGATAGAGGTATGTGAGGTTTGAAATCCTACCTATGTAGTTCTTTTCGGGGTAGTCGTTTGAATGATTAGTGCTTGGATATGATGATTGCATTTTTTGAGTTTCCGTGTGTTTCTAACATTCGAGGATGAATTTTACAAAGGGGGAGATATTGTTATACCCCCGGGAACTTAAGGAATCGTGCCTGAAAGTCAAAAATGGTTAAAAACTGCACTGCATCAGGGTCAGGGGCGAACCGTGAAGTGGCTCAGGAGGTGACCACGAGTCGAGGTGACTCGTGGTCAAGCAGGAGGTAGATTGGTCCTGGGTCACTACGGGCATGACCACTTAGTTGTGGTCGTGCCACACGACTCGTGAAGTCACCTATGGCCTAGAATGGATGCTGGACAAGGATTTGTGCAGTGTTGACTACAGATGGTGACCACGAGTCAGGTCAACCCACCACGACCCGTGGTGTCCTCCTGTGGATTCCAAGGTGAAATTTTGGCATTGCACCACGACCTCGCACTCACGAGTTGTGGCCCTCTTGATGAGTCGTTGAGTCCCTCTTGGGATCCTCGAGCGCTATTTTTGTGAATTAGTAAGGGCTTTTTTGTAAATTCCTAAGACCTTAAGGCCTAAACTACGATGTTTTGGGTTATGAATAGGAATCACAAAGTGCCACCAAAGTTAAGTTAAATTTTCACTTCATTCATTCATGCATGCAAGCTAGGGAATTGGGAGAGTGATTCAAGCTTAGAACTCATTAATGCATTGCAATTTCTTCTTGGATTATCAAGAGAGGTTAAGAACTAGTTACTCCCAGGTATGTATGGCTATCAATGGTGATTTCTTCCACACCCATGTCCCTCCTCTATGATTTTTAGAAAAGTGTCATTGAAAACTCATGGGGTTTGGAATTTGATTTACTTAAAATCTAATGAATTGGTTATGGGTTTTGTTAATTTAAAATCTTATCATAATCTATGAGTTTTAATCAGCTTTTGTGATTTAAATTAATTATAATATATTTATTTGGAGGTTCTATGTATTTAAGACTAAATTATGCATGCCCTATGATGAATTGATTTATGATCTAATTACCCATTGATGATATTTATAAGCCCAACATAAATTATGATTCAAATAATAAAATTATTATTATTATCAATTATGATTTTATGAAATTCAAGCTATATGCATGATTTACGAGTATGTATGAGCATCATGAATTATGTTTTTGGATGACTCACGGGCCTTATGTCATGGCTAGTCGAGTATGTACAAGCATGTTTATGATTATCATGATTTAACTAGCCCATGAATTCATGCATGTTATACTATAAGAAATATATACATTTTGAGAGTAGTATCGAACACCGAGGTGTTCGGGGCCAAGGTTCTGCCCTAGATTCATAAACTACGTGCCATCATAGGTATGTTGGGACCTCTTATGGAGTGTCCCCTAACCAAATGGCCCTTTTCACAGTGATATCACACTTTCATGGTCCTACTCAGGTTTACAGACACCCTCCCGACTAGGTTACAAGTCGGGCTTCATGTATGCTCATAATGGGGTATGTCTGTTAAGAGAATCTTTCATCGTTCCTCATGATTTATGAATGTTTATGATTATGGATATTGGCTCAAGTCATTTTAAATAAGGCTTCTTCTCTTACGATTATGGTTACGATTGTATTACGAATGTTTTGAAAATCTTGAGCCTTATGTTATTAAGGATGTTTATGATATGAGCATGATGTACTACTCTTATGATCATTTGAGTTTTATATGTTTTAAATGTCCTTTTACTTACCTTGTATACTGGTACATCCCAAGTACTGACTGTATACTTTCTATGTTGTATCGTTTCATGGATACAAGACCTTAAATCCTCGTGCTCACCCTCCTCAAAAGAGTGTTTTAGAGATTGCCATTAGCATACTAGGTGAGTACTCATGTCTGAGGGAGATATGCTTGACTCTATGCTTCCTTTTCGTTTTAGAAATGTTGGGTTAGTTGGGGAGTTGTCCCATCAACTCGTCTTTCATGATTAAAGGCTTTCGTGACTACCAATTGTATTCACTTCATCGTATGGATTATGTATTTTCCTTTCTCCGTATTTATGACATGTTCACGTTTTCTCATGTTAAGCTCCTCTCTTATGTGATGGTATTAGATGCATGTCATGCCATGGGTTGACGTAGGGTCTCTGATCTCCTTGTCTCGCAGGTCTACGATCCGGTGTACGTTCGAGTCGTGGACAAAGCTCCCGAAGATGCTGTGGAAATCAAGGAAAGTTTGGTGCAGGGTAGAGAACTGCATAAGATTCAACTTTCATTCTAGCTTTAGTGATAACCAATATTATAAGTGAAACTTTTCAAGATAAGGAATCAACTCACTTTTCTCGTGCAACATGAGGAGGAAATCCTTTAACCTTGCACCTGAAGCGAGTCGACTTTGGTGCCGCTTTACTGAGGTCTCCAACAACGAACTTGATGTGGACGTCCAAACTCCTGATTCCCTTTCCAAAAATGTTAAAAAGTCTTGTCACTCCTTCTCCGAGCGCATTATTAATACTCTTAAGTACTTTTGGGGCAGATCTTAACTGCTTGCGTCTATTTTTGATTCCTTAATAACTCTATTACTGCCAGGGGCATCATCTCTCCCATATCTTACTTTTCTCTTCTCCTTTTGATGCCAAGAGGAGAATTCCGATGGTAAAATGTTTTTGGTGGTTGACAAATTTTTTTGATGGTTGACAACATGGTAACGTTTGATAGATGTCCGGCTATTACTGATTGTTTTCCTCTGCTCACTAACCATTTGATGAATGTTGGCTGTTGAATGTGTTTTAATGTTATCTTGTGCTCACTAATCAGTTCATTACAGATTATTAGTTCGAATTTCTTTTGGAAAGTCCCCTGATCCCTAAGACAGGGAGCATCACCAAGTGAGGGGCAACCTGCTCAAAGGGAGTGAACTCACTATACTTTGGGAAGTAAACTTCATGTGTTCCCTCATTTGTCATCATAAAAAGGGGAGAATTTTAACTTTAATGCTCCTCAAATTATTGTAACGATGATAACTAGCAAAGATTCTTAATGCAGGAATCAAAGTAATCAACTGAAATAACAAATAAACACCAATATTTGTCTTGCATATAGAACAAATCACATAAATCTAGAAAATAGATAACATTAACTCAACCCCAGTATGACAGTCAACTCAACAAGGATCATGGAACACTCATCTTCACAGAAAACAAATGGACAAATCTCAAGGAAGTTGGAGCCCTCGTCAAAATCATACAAGGAAGGGAGATCCTAGGAGCACAAATTAAAGGAAGAAGATCTATCTTTCATTCGAATATGGAAGGAAGACATCAATTCAATTCAATATTCATCAATCAAGGAAGGAAATCCATCTATTTCTAGAATATACATGGAAGGATGACATCACTTCAAATCAATCTCCATTGAGATCTCAATCACAGATTCTCATTATATGTGATTAATAAAAAATTCCTAGGATTAATTAAAGAGCTCATTGAGATTAAAGAATTGATCTTCCCACCTCGGTGGAATTTCAAGACCCTAAAAACCCAAAGAATACTTAGGAAGAAAAGCACGCAACTTGGACTTCAATAATCCATACTTTTCTATTTCTTACAAAATCACTATAATATGAAATTGTTATTAGTGAGAATAGAATAAAGAATTGTTAGGCAGATATACAAGTGGAGGATGTGAAAAGATCTATCAAGAATGAATTCAACTCAGTTCTTTCGCCAAGATACCGACCATTGTATTCAATTCCTCAAGAGCTCTAGCGAATACTTGTAACCTAAGGAACTAGACGAGGCACCACCCTTGTGATCCGAACCAGTATAAAAACTTTGTCTTCTTTTTGATGCCTAATTACTAATTAATTTTGTTTATTCCTAATTAATCTTTCTACTGGAACTTAGTCGACTTAATGGGTTCAATAGTCGACTAACTGTCTTTACTCCTGAAAATTAAATTCACCCTCTTTTATTATCAATCCCCGAACACACCATCAATCCTACACACCTGGTGCCTCCTATTGGAACATCCACATCTACATTTAGTTTTAAATATGGAGGAGGTGAGGGGTGACATTTGACGTAATTATGCCGCTTTTGTTTTTGAAAGCAACTTGACACCCTAAGAACAAGTATTTACTCGCTTGACTTAAAATGTATGAAAGATTCATTATTTTATGCCGGTTATCAAACTCGTTCCGAATATGAGTATATATAATGTTCCAAAGAAAGAAAGGTAAAATGATTTTGGAAGATATATGGGAAGAAGTAATGCAAATACATATACTGAAATAAGTTCTTCCAACTAGTGAGATTGTGTTGAGGTAGATGAGGATGCTAATGTGGTTATAATATCAACTATTCCAAGATCATCCCAAAGATGAGTAACCATAGTACAATGGAGGAATATATGTTCCATTATCTCGTGTATTTCGTTTGGACAAAATTTACACCAAGGTTCAACCGGGAGACAGATAAGGTTGAGATGCGTACGTGTTGGTAACCTGTCATGATAAATTCAAGCCATAGGAAATATTTAATCTAGGAAGAGTTTGAAGTTTCCAAATCCAGGTGAAGTCTTTTTGCTGATGTTATCCATGATCCAGTTTGTTGTACATTGAACGGACCGAGAACCATGAGGTTCTAGCCCCACACTAGTTTGTCAAAGTTGTTAGAGAACATAGGAAAGTAGTAAGACATGATTGTAGTAATTAAATGTTGAGGAAATTCAAAAGGTAAGCAAATTAAATCCCAGTTATTATTTGTTTAGATCAAAGATAATTTATAAAGGAGTGGTGTTCCGACGTAGGTCCCATAATATTGCTACGAAGTGTGGATCCCTATTTTATCCAGGCGTAATTCCATGTTTTTCAATATGCTCTCCCCATAGCTTTCAGTAAACAAATCAACCCTTACCACATATATGCCAACCTAGATTGATATTTCCAAGCGTGAGATCCTTTATAAAGGATTTATTTATTTTATTTACACAATTTACAAGATCTCTACCTTTTTTTCTTCCTATGCTAAAGCATAGGTAAAATGATTTCTTTTACGCTATTAACTGAATTATAAAAGATATTAATTAAATTATAAAGGAAATACTCCCTTCTTTTCATTTTCACTTTCCTTGTCTCGACCTAACACACCCTTATGCCCTCCAAATGCTTATCTCGATGGTGGATCAGCCCAAGACAACATTTCCTCAAACTTCTCAATTTTCAACGTTACTCGCTGCCACTCATTTTTCTTTCAATTCACAGAACCCTAATGAGAAGATCCTATCAAAAACCCAATATTCATATCCTATCATGAACTATAACAAATTAGTGAATAACCTTATTTTACTGAAAAACTAACATGGAGCCTATTCCAATAAGATCGATTGGAATTTATTGATGATACCCCTGTAGTTAAATGGAAGTGGAGGTAGAAGTCATAAGGATGAAAATGATCGAGGACTTGCAATATGATGTGATTGGTAAGTTCTTGTATGGCTAGCCAAGATAATAAAGAATTAAGTACAAACGTGCTGATGCAGTCTATATTAAAGGAGAATGTTGCATGCGAATTCTACAAATCCACACACATTCTAATCAGATGTGTGTGCTGATGGATGATTTGTCAATATGATGTAAAAGAATGCATTTTACATCAAATATAAGAGACTGGAGGACATGTCTTATGCGTCTGTTAATTTATAATTCTACTTATTGAATTGATAAAGAAACTACACAAGTTATGACATGTATCTCATTTTTAATCTTTTGCCTACTTTTTTTGTTGAAAATTTTATTTACGTTAGCCTCAACAATGGTTAAGTCATCACAGATATTACCATCATCAACAAAATTAGACCAATTGTGCCAGGATCAAAGTTTATGGACTTAACTCTAAGTTCCCAAAGTCGGTGAGCATGGAGATAAGGGATGAGGGCAAGGGAGCTAATCATACAAATGATATGAAAATACAATACAACTGTCTGCCTAAATACCCTTTGACGAATGTACTCTATGAAGTGCATGATACAGATGCTTGCAGGGTTTTGCATCTGATGTTGAGGCTAGTACAGAAGGACCCAATTGATGAGAAATCCCCAGATAAGAAGCCAAACCAGCAGAAACAGGGGGCTATAAGCATGACACCCTTCTCCAAGATGTTAACATTAGAAATATAATAACGATCTAGAAGTCTGGAAAAAATGAAAAAATAAAAGAGCAAATAAGGTGAGTAAAAGGAATGAAACCAACAGATAACAAACACAAGCATAGAGGTGAATACATAAAACAAGTTTAATTCCTTAACAATAGTAGAATATAAGCGTAATAACAAACAAGTAGAAGAAAGGCAATGCCACTATTGTTACAATCTCTGGGGTTATTCTAAATGCAGTTAGTAATACTGTAGTAGGTAGGCAACAAGACACTTTGACAAATTAAGCAAATAATACTGAATATGAAAGGGGTCAAGGGGCTACTAGTATGTCACGACCCAAAGGCTGCACCCTGAACGCGACACGGGACCTAGAACCTCGAATGGCTCCAAGCTAATTCATGGTATGCATAATATATATAAGCATACACTAAAAGAAATAAAGCATAAATCATGTTCCAAGGCATAGGAGGATGTCTAAAATACAATAAAATTGAACAGACTACAAGTCAACACTGAGAATCAGATAAATGTCTAAAGCCTCTAGTCATAAGATGAGCTATTGGGACAAACTCCCTAACTAACTCGACTAAGTCTGAAAATTGGAAAGACATAAAACAAACATAAGGCTAAATTGATGTGCTCGGATGATAAGGACTCGCTACAAAGTTGGGAGTGGTCTAAATTGGAGTAAGAGCGAATCTAATAAATAAATAAGATTGATCACCCGAACCTATATCATGAGACGATATAGCACAAAAGTATGCAATAAGTACTTTGAATGTAATTAAGTATGTAAGAATAAGTAAAACATCCTGTAAATCATGATCTTGATAGTCAAACATGAGTTTTTAATCATAAACTAAAGCATAATGACCCAAGGTTTGAAAAAAATCATAAACCTTGTCATATTTGAAAACATAAGTAAAACTCATAATCTTTTCAATCGATCAAAAATGCATCATAAAACATGATATCATAAGTCCTGAATATGAACATCATAAAAATGTGAGGAAACAACGGAGATTCTCATAACCAATATACTCCAAGTGAGCATATATGGCCCAAACTTGTAACCTTAGTTGGGAGGTGTGTTCATACTACCAAGGATAAGAACCATGAAGGTGTGATATCGCCTATGAGCCCAGTAGCTTAAGGGGAAGAGCACTCTCAACTAGAAAGGACTCTATAGGCTAGGGGCGAGGGAAGACACTCTCAATCGGCAAGGACCCCCTCATCCCACGGTGGCACGTAGTTAGTGGACTTCATTTTCTGATCCCTCATTCACTCGGTGGTAAACACTACTCCTAAAATATACATAGTGCTCATATCATCATTATGAAACATACTTGATTTTGCATGGGCCAGTTTAAATCATGAAATTCATAAAATTGCTTGGCATATGTGAACTAGCCTAGAAAGTAATGCTGAGTAATCAGCCGTGTTACATAAACTGAAACTATAAAATTTATTAATTGATAATTCATCATAAGATGAAAGTAGAGATTCATGAGAGCTTTTATATTGAAATACCATATAATTATAATCATAAAATATAATTCGAATCAAGTTATTACACCTGCAAATTCTTGACATGTAGATGGCCTATTCCCGCATGTTGGTTAAGAGTTTAGAATGCCAAGCACATAGAAAAGGCCCGGGAAAGTGATCGACAAGCGCCAAGTCGGCGCTGTCGCAAGGCAAAATACGACTTATAAATCGTGATTCCAGAATGCGACTTATAGGTCCCAATTATATATAAGCCCCAACTTCGGTTTTTTTAAGATTTCCTTATAATTCCAGAAAATAGAGAGTGATTACAGAGAAGGGGAAAACGAAGATCTCATACTAATATTCGTCTGATTACGCGCCAAACGCGGGTCCAAACTCGACTAACTTCGTATACCGAGGTATTGAGCAGCAGCGAGCATTCCTATGGATTTAGTTTCGTGGAATTCAATGGCAAATCATCGTGCTACTGAGCTAAGGTAAGTGGAATTTCTACAAATTAGTGTAAATGTACTCTGTAGCCTTAAAGTATGTATTTCTCCCTTCTAGACTGAGAAATAGTGAGTTTTAATCGCTTTTCTCGATAAGTCAAAGTTTGGGCTATATATATCAAAAGTGATGTTTTCTTCCAGAATATTAGTGTATTTAGTTCTAATTGATATGTATGTGAATGCAGTTGGGAGAAATAGCTGGAGTACTGACCGAGCTTCGCCTGTTAGTTAGATAATCCAAACGAAGGTATGTAAAGCTAGTTTCTTCTGCAAGTTAGTAACTCTAGCCTAGCATAATACAGTGAACTCCGCAATAGAATTCCCGGAGTCGAATATTGAGTTATGTGCGAATTCAGTAAACCTGTCTTGCGTTGTTATATTATATTCAGTCTGAAAGTTAGTAAAACAGTGCCAAAGGGCTTAGATATTGTTTCGCATAAGATAGCCCCAAAGATGCGTTTAGCAAGCATGTTTTATAAATATTGGCACATATATTCAGAATGAAAGTTAAAATGAATATCAGACAGACAGATAAAATTCCAAATACAATATAGTCAGGATAGTATCTCGGCTACAGCATAGCCTTACAGTCAGATAAGATCCGAGATTCAGTAAAGCATTATGAGAATCGCATATCACGTAAAGAGTCTGCATTTAAAAATAAGAATACAGATAGTATTTTCAGTTTAAACATGCTTGCTCTATATGTGATTATTGATTATTGAGACATGATTGTGTCATGAGGGCACCCTTGAGCGTCCTCGCCGCCCCTGGGCTGGTAATCAGTCTCGACTCCACCGAGCGGGTGGGTATACGTCACTCCAAGGAGTCGATGCCGCTCGCAGAGGGATGAAGATGGGATGAAGCTTCATATCAGCTTGATCAGCATAGCAGCAAAGCTATACCCTGTTAAAGCCTTGCGCCCAGGGAACAAATTACATATACAGACAGTTATAGTTACAAACCATAGCACAGAGTCCTCCCGGCTCGCTGCATACGCTATTTATATCGAGGCCATAGCCCGAGCTGGAGACCCAAGGGCCGGTAGAGGTGCTCGTAGTTAGTAGATGAGTGGAGTGACTTATTTTTGGATGGTTTTGACCCGGGTAGGGGTATTAGATTGTTTGATTGGTTTGCACCTTCCGGCTTATGGGCTGGTATAGGTTCTTGCTTGTTATATATATGTACTTATATGTTATATATTAGCTCATAGACAGCAGATCGCCACGTCGACAGGTATGTTCCTGCCTTATTCACAGTACAGGAATGTTTGATTCAGATTACAACAGTTCTTACAGATCCAGATATTTTCCTGCTTTTCAAAGCTTTCTAATTATGCTGTTTATTCAGATGTATTCAGTTGCTTTGCATACTGGTACTGGGCAGTACCGATGCCCGTTTGGGGCGCGCTGCATTACTTGCCTGCAGGTACTCAGACGAGGAGGCGATCCTCGTGATTCCAGCCAGCTCATAGATTTATCAGCTCCTGTCATCCCGGAGCTAGACAACTAGAGGTCTATTTCTTTCTTTTGTTGTATAGGCGGTAGGTCGGGGCCCCGTCCGACTCATTTTATCGCATTCATAGAGGCTTGCAGATTGTGTATGTATATCTCCATGTTGTTGACTTTGTTGGCCGTGTGGGGCCGTATTCTGATAGTAGTGGTGACCTTGCCGGTCACGTAGCCGTTCAGTGTTCTTTATATTGAGTCAGAGATAACTAGATACAAACATGGTGGCCTTGTCGGCTCATAGGTTCCCTTTATGATTGTGTCTCTGGTTAGCTGATGTTACAAAGACAGGTGGCTATAGGCCTGGGGCTGGCCGGAGGCTGTATTTACAGCCGTTTATATAGCCCTTTGATTCCAGGAACCTGATAGAGCCAGCCAGGCACCATTTGTGCTCAGGCTCAGTTTAGCAGTCCGGGTCTCAATAGGGTACCAGGTGCCAGTCATACCCCCAAGGTGGAGCGTGACAAAACTTGGCATCGTGAGCAGGTCATATCCCGTGGAGTTTGCGTCGTGCTAAGTAGAGTCTTGTATATGGATGTGTTGTGCACTAGCATACTATAGGCAGGAGGCTGCAAGGCATGACATGATGGTTACTCTTCTTCATATTCAGTCGTGCCATAGAACAGTACAATATAGGCCGAGTTCTTAAAACTTATCATATTCTTTGTCTACAGATAAAATGACAGACTCCAAATACACCCTCGCCACAGGTAGAAGGTTGATACCGCAGCAGGAGGCTGGCACCAGCAAGATGCCTCAGCTTCATTCAGAGTCAGCCTGATCTGAGGGTGATATAGAGGCATCATCACAGCCCTCTCAGCAGTCCCCTCTCACCAGGAGTTGTTCGGAATGACACCGCCTCCGACAGCTCTTGTACCTATACCATCCGACCACAGAAGTTCGCGGCAGTTGTTATGTTGGCACAACTGATGGCCACTCAGCGCCAGTCAGTGCCACCTGTAACAGCAGAGCCAATTGTGTGGATCTGGCAGTTCGAGGGTCAGGGAATTTTTGGCATTGGGTCCCCCTACAGTTCATAGGGCTGATCAGGCAGAGGACCCCGTGATTTTCTAGATCAGACGAAGAGAATCTTCCGGGTCATGCATGTGACACCTACAAAATCAGTTGAGATGGAAGTATTTCGGTTGCGAGACATAGCTGTATTATGGTACAAGAGTTGGGAAAGGTCTCGAGGGAGAGATGTTGCCCTATGACCTGGTCTAGCTTCTCGGAGGCCTTTCCTGGACCGTTATTTGCCACGGAGATCCGGCAGACCCGGATGGATCGTTCTGCGGCTCTTGGAGCAGGGGGAAGAGGAGTGCATTGAGATTATGCCTTACAGTTTGACTCCTTAGCTCGCTATGCTCCAGCTTGGTGTGGGACACGAGCCGCCCGTGAGTTCACCGGTTCATTGGTGGGTCTAAATCCGTATCACATTGAGGCATCCATGACAGCCTACATTACAGGAAGATATGGACATTGCCTGAGTGCAGGCCTTTGCCCCAGACTATTGAGGGCCTTAGACAGCGCGACAGGGCAGTAGACAGACAAATTAGGAGCAGCGCCGTAGATAGATCAGATAAAATACAGAGGGAGGCCCGTAGAGGACCCAGCCTCGATTATCGTATGCATTCCTAGACCCCCACCTCCACTCTTTTTAACAACAGAGGGGCAGATTTGTTCGTCGAGGTAGCCAGAGTCTGGTGGGCAGTTCTCGAACGGTAGACTCATCGCAGTAGAGGAGGGTAGAGCAGGCAGACTCACACCCCACCCTGCCCTATTTGCAGCCGACCACACCGGAGCTTGTAGATATGGCTCCTCAAGATGTTATATTTGCGGGGCAGGAGGGGCACCGGATGAAGATTGTCCGGCCAGAGGGGCAGGATAGCTGGAGATAGCCGAGACAGGGATCCGCAGGGCCACGAGCTCCAGCAGCCTTGGCAGGGCGTAGGCCCGTGTTCGGTGAGAGGTAGGGAGCCGAGGTAGATCAGGAGCCTTCTAGCTCAGCATGGGCTCAAGCTGTACCTATGCACTACCAGGAGACAGGACTCAGACGCGTCTCCAGATGTGGTAACAGGTATGATGAATATTTGTTCATGCCCTTCTTATGTATTGATTGATCCAGGGTCCACTTTGTCCTACTTTACCCTATGGCTTGAAAGTTTAGTGTTGCACTGCACTATTACAAACAGCCCTTTAGTATCCACACTGCCGGTGACTCTATTATAGCTAGCAGAATTTATTGAGGGTGTACAGTAGAGGTTGCTGATCGTTAGACTACAGTAGATCTGGTAGAGTTAGAATGATTGATTTCGATGCCATTATGGGTATGGATTGGTTAGTACGTATATGCCAACGTAGAATGTTGGACTAAGACAGTCCGATTCCACTTCCCAGAGGAGGCAGTGAGAGTGGAAAGGGCAGCACAGCTACACTAAAGGGTAGGTTTCTTATTTCCTACGCTTCAGGCGAGGAAATTGATAGCTAAAGGATGTATTTACCACTCAGTCAGGGTTCAGGATGTTCAGGTAAGTCTTCGACACTCCAGTCTGTTCCGGTGGAATGAATTTCGATGTATTTCCATATGATACCGTATTCCCCAGAAAGGGAAATAGATTTCCTGCAATCGACTTGACATTGTGTACCAGCCCATATCACTCCTCCGTACTGCATGGCTCCTGCAGAATCTCAGAGTTAAAGGAGCAGTTGAAGGATTTGTTAGATAAGGGCTGGCGTTGAATGCAGTACTTCACCGTGGGGTGCGCCGATTCTATTTGTGAGAAAGCAAGGGGCTTTGCCTGCTCCGCATGTGTATAGATTACTGCAGCTGAACAAGGTTACGCAAGAAAGAAATAAGCATCCGCTTCCTTATCAGATGATTTGTTTGATCAGTTACAGGGGACAGATATTTCTCCAAGATTGACTTACGGTCCGGATACACCAGGTTCGTGTTCGTGAAAGAGATATTCCCAAAACGGCTTTCAGGACCCGATATGACACTTTGAATTTCTAGTTATGTCCTTTGGGTTGACGAATGCCCCAGCAATATTTATGGACCCGATGAACAACACTTTCAGACCATACCTAGACTTATTTGTGATAGTGTTTATTGATGATATTCTGGTGTATTCTCGTTCTGAGGCAGACCACCAGGCTCATACGGATAGTGCCTAGATTCGTGACCGTCGTCATATGCTAAGTTCTCCAAGTGCGAATTCTGGTTTAATTCAGTAGCCTTTTGGGGCATATTGTGTCGGGCGCTGTATACAGTTGACACGCAGAAAATAGAAGCAGTCAAAACATGGCCTAGACTCACCACCTGACCGAGGTCCATAGTTTTCTTGGGGTTAGCCGATATTACAGAAGATTTGCTGAGGGATTCTCTACTATAGTGCACCTCTGACTAAGCTGACGCAGAAAGCAGTAAATTTTCAATCGACAGAGGCATGTGAGCAGAGCTCTAAGAATTAAAAGACAGATTAACCTCCGCCCCAGTGTTAGCATTACCGGAAGGTACAGAAGGTTATTCAGTGTATTGTGAAGCCTCAGGTATTGGGTTGCTGTGTTGATGCAGCACGGTAAGGTGATTGCATATGCTTCCCCAGATAAATGAGGAAACACGAAAAGAATTGTGAAGCCTCAGGTATTGGGTTGGGTTGTGTGTTGATGCAGCACGGTAAGGCATTGCATATGCTTCCAGACAGCTGAGGAAACATTGAAAAGAATTACCCTACCACGACCTGGAGTTAGCCGCAGTGATCCATGCCCTAAAATATGGAGACATACTTGTATGGCATTCATGTGATATTTTCACAGATCATAAGAGCCTACAGTATATCTTCACCCAGAGGAGTTGAATCTGCGACAGCGTCGCTGGTTGGAGTTATTGAAAGATTATGATGTGGACATTCTGTATCATCTGGGAAGAGCCAATGTAGTAGCAGATGCTCTCAGCCGTAAATCAATGGGAAGTTTGGCGTATTTGTAGCCCGAGTAGCGGGAGTTGGTCAGAGAGATACATCGATTAGCTAGTCTAGCCGCTCGCAGCGTAAAAACAGAGGACAATGTGAGCGGTAATTCAGAATAACGCAGTGTCATCATTAGTTGTGGAGATAAAAGAACGACAATATGAAGATCCTGACCTGATCCAGCTTAAGGAAATAATCTTTTAGCAAGGTAAAGCGCCAGATTTTTAGATAACTGAGGATTGTGCATATGTGGTATCAAATCAGTTCAAGAGTATTTCAGGCTGCCAATGAGAGACAGAATGAGGTGACATTGCCTGCATTTATCTAACTCTGTAGTTGATGAAAATAAAACATGATATCGTAAATTATGTTACATGAAAAGAGAAATACCCGAATTTGTAGCCCAATGTCCTAACTGCCAACAGTAAAAGCGAACACCAAACTAGGTGGGTTAACTCAGGACATAGTTGTGCTCTATGGAAATGAGAAGCAGTGAACATGGATTTTGTAGCAGGATTATCCTGTACCAGACATAGGCATGATTCCATTTGGGTAATATTTGACAGACTAACGAAATCATCCCATTTCCTGCAAGTGAAAGCTACATTCTCTGCCGAAGATTACGACGAATTGTATATCAGAGAAATAGTTAGATTACACGGTGTTCCAGTATCTATTATTTCGGACAGGGAGCACAACTTACAGCTAGATTTTGCGCTCATTTCAGAAAGGTTCTGGGAACGGTGACACTTGAGCACGACATCCACCGACAGATGGACAGGCTGGAGCGCACTATTCAGATGCTCGAGGACATGCTACGGGCGTGTGTGCTAGATTTTGGGGGCAGCTGGGACGAGCATTTGGCTACTAATTGAGTTTGATTATACAATAGCTATATCACTCAGCTATCCAAATGGCGCCTTTGAAGCATTGTATGGGCGAAAATGAAGATCACATTGGATGGGTTTGAAATGGAGAGTCAGCGCTGATTAGGCCAGTGACATCATTCAACAGTCAGAGGAAAAGTTGAAACTTATCAGAGAATGCCACTGACTGCACAGAGCCGCCAGAAACGAAGGCCGATGTGCGCAGAGAAACCTAGAATTTGGAGGTGAATGACTCGGTATTTTTGAAAGAGTATCTCCATGAGGGGTGATGAGAATTTGCAAAAGGGTAAGCTCAGTCCGAGGTTCGTTGGGCCTTATCAAATCTATCAAAGAATAGGCCAAGTGGCATATGAGTTGAACTTGCCTCCGAAAATTAGAATCCGTTCATCCAATTTTTTACGATCTATGCTAAGGAAGTGCATTGGGGACCCATCTAGAGCAGTCCCAGTCCAGGATATCCAGATTACGGAAGAACTGGCCTATGAAGAGGATCCAGTAGCTATCTTAGACAGACAGATTTGTAGATTGAGAACCAAAGATATTAAGGCCTGTCAAGGTACCGTGGGCATAACAGAAACTGAGAGGAGATGACTTTGGGGGCAGAGGAAGATATGAAAACTGGATATCCTCACTTATTTCTGCCTAGTCAGTCAAGAGGTATGCGTTAGGGGTATTGTTATTTTATGCAGTGCCTTATAGTATATGTATAAATGAGATAATCAATTCCAATCTTTCATGTGATGAATACTATATAGTTCGTGTGGAGTACCTATATTGGACTTTTCTGCATTTCAAGTTTTTGGGATAGTCCATATTACAGGGGAAACTCTGCCAAAATTTTTCTAAAAATGTTGAGGTTGGGAATCCTATAGGTAGGAAGTTTACATTCGAGGACGAATGTTCTTAAGGGGGAGAGAATGTTACACCCTGTAAATTCTTGACATGTAGATGGCCTATTTGCATATTTGTTAAGAGTTTTAGAATGCCACACATGCTAGAAAAAGTCCTGGGGGAAAGATCGGACAAGCGCCAAGTCGACGCAAGGCAAATGCGACTTATAACCGCATTCCAGGAATGCGACTATAGGTCCCAATTATATATAAGGCCCAACTTCGGTTTTTTAAGATCTGCTTATAATTTGTGTAGAAAACAGAGAGTGATTAGAGAGAAGGGAAAACTAAGATCTCCTACTAATATTCGCCCGATTACGCAGCCAAATGCGGTCCACACTCTCGAATTAACCTCAGATACCGAGGTATTTAGGAGCAAGGAGCATTCCTACGGGATTTAGTTTCAGAAAATCGACTGGCAAATCATCGTGCTATCGAGCTAAGGCGTAAGTGGAATTGCTCCAAATTAGTGTAAATGTACAAGTAGCCTTAAAGTGAGTATTTCTCCTTTCCGGACTTCGCTGAGAAATAGCGAGTTTTCGACCGTTTTTCGATAAGTCAAAGTTTGGGCTATATATATATCAAAAGTGACGTTTTTTTCCAGAATATTAGTGTATTTAGTTCTAATTGATATATATGTGAATGCAGCTAGGAGAAATAGCTGGAGTACTGACCGAGCTTCGCCCGTTAGTCGGATAATCCGAAACGAAGGTATGTAAAGCTAGTTTCTTCGGCAAGTTAGTAACTCTAGCCTAGCATAATTCAGTGAACTCCGTAATAGAATTTTATTTTAATATTGAGTTATGTGCGAATTCAAGAAACCTGTCTTGCGTTGTTATATTATATTCAGCCTGAAAAGGTAAAAAGCGCCAAAGGGCGAGATATTGTTTGTGACACAGTATAGCCAAGTATGCGTTTAGCAAGCATGTTTTATAATATTATGACATATATTCAGAATGAAAGTTAGTAAAGTAATATCAGACAGACAGATAAAATCTAAAGATACAATATAGTCAGATAGTATTTTGGGTTACAGTATAGCCATACAAGCTAGATAAGATCCTGCATTCAGTATAAAGCACATGAGAATCACAGATATCACGTAAAGAGTTCAAAGAGAAAAAAAAGTTGCAGATAGTATTTTCAGTTTAAACATGCTTGCTCTATATGTGATTATTGATTGTTGAGACTTGATTGTGTCATGAGGGTACTCCTTGAGCGTCCTCGCGCCCCGGCTGGTCATCGTGTCGACCCACCGAGCGGGTGGGCATACGTCACCCAAGGAGTGGCATGCCATCTGCAGTAGGATGAAGATGGGCGAAGCTTTCCTCATATCAGGCTGATCAGCATAGCAGTACAGTTTACCCTGTTGTGCGTTTGCGCCTGTGGAATGATTACAAATATATACAGTTATAGTCAGTTTACAGACAGAGTCCTCCTAGCTCTATTGGCCAGTTATTTATATCAGAGGCCACAGCCCGAGCCGGAGACCCAGGGGCCGGTAGAGGTGCTCGTAGTTAGTAGATGAGTGGAGTGACTTATTTTTGGATGGTTTTGACTCAGGTAGGGGTATATAGATTGGTTTGATTGGTCGGCACTCTTTCGCTTATGGGGATGGGTATTGGTTCTTGCTTGTTATATATGTACTTATATGTTATATATTAGCTAATAGACAGCAGATCTTCACGTCGACAAGTATGTTCCAGCCTTTATTCACAAGAGACAGGAAAGTTTTGATTCAGACACAGCAGCTTCTACATCCGTATATTTTCCGTTTCAAAGCTTCTAATTATGTTGTTTATATTCAGATGTATTCAGCTGCTTTGCATACTCGGTACCAGTGGTACTGACACCCGTTTGGGGCGCTGCATTACTTGCCTGCGGTACTCATAGATGAGGAGGCAATCCCTCGTGATTCTAGCCAGCTCATAGAGTCATCAGCTCCTGTCATCCGGAGCTAGACAACTAGAAGCCCATTTCCTTTCTTTTTTGTATAGTACGGGTGCAGGTCGGGGCCCCGTCCACCATTATAAGTATTCATAGAGGCTTGCAGATTATGTATATCTCCCTGTGTTAGCTGTGTTGGCTGTGGGGCCATCTTCTGATAGTAGTGGTGACCCCTAAGCGGTCACGTAGCCGTTCATTGTTCTTTATATTGAGTCAGATAACTAAGACAGCATGGTGGCCTTGTCGGCCCGCATAGGTTCCCTTGTGATTGTGTCTCTGGTTAGCTGATGTTACAGGATAGGTGGCTATAGGCCCAGTCGGCCGGAAGCTGTATTTACAGCCGTTATTGACGACTCTTTTTCGCCATCGAGCGCCAGCCCGCAAGTGTAACGCGTCGTGGCAAGTACATAGTTGCTCTTAAGAACCGGATTGTCGAACCCACAGGGACTGGACCCATTCCTCTAACTATCCATTTCTAGTGTGATCTTAAATACCTGAAGTGTTGGTTATAGAAATTTTCGGTTGAGAATAATTAAGTCTAAGTTTGGGTCAATGAAATATTCTAAAATTACTCTAGGAGCAACATAGAGTTAAAAAAACCAGCTTAATCATGCGATACTACGATTTGCAATGGAATAAGCATGGAACTATCAATTGTTAATTAACTTAATTAGAATTGCATGTTCTTGGTCTGAGCCTCTTAACACGGCAATCTAGCCTCACTGTATCATTGTGAGCGCAGGAGTTTAATTTTCTAGTCGCGGGCAATCAATTATGTTGTGGTTTACGGGGAAACGATTAAGGACTTTGTGTGTCTAACCATTTAACTCAACTCAGCCTCACAACTACTTCTTCGAGTGATGATGTGACATCCCAAGTTGGTCTTTCATAACTCTGTGTGTCAACCAAGCACGGTGTTAGGTATATTTATCCCGACACAAGACTCCTCCCGAGATACGTACATGCTCCTCACATTCTCAATCCTGACCTAGGTGATGCCTTCTCGCTGGCTACCTGCTTACAAATATGCTTTCATGGTGATCAACTCATAAAACAACCAACAATCCAGAATGCAAGACGAAAGTAACAATCAATAACTTAATTCCAAAACAATTTTATAAAATCACAATCATAATCCATGGCTTCAACCCTAGAGGAAGGGTTCTAACCATTCATTTTCGTAAAACTACTCTACACTACTATTAATCTACTCCTAACCAAGTATACTTACACGAGATTGGTAGATGAGAAGGGAATTTGCCAAACTCCTAGATGAGTTCTCCACTTCTCCCCTTCACTCCTAGGTAGTTTTCCAGAATAAAATCGTGACTCCCTGGAATTAGGGAGCTAAGGGTCCTATTTATAATAAATGGAAAACGTACTTAATTTAGCCTGTCGTAGAACGGCTCCGTGTCACGGAGTGTATCGTTGATCACCGCCTCCGTGACACGGAGGCAACGCGTGAGAGCTCACTTGAACACCCGAAATTTGCCTCGGCAGCAATCTGCACGCGTTGGTAGCGTGGCACGCTGCTTGGGCAGCGCGTTGGCCTTCCTTGTTGCGCAGCCAGCCTGCCGTGGCACGTTGCCAATGCGCAGTGGGTCAAGCAGCGTAGCCCCGCCTGCCGTGGCACGTTGCCGATTGTGGGCTGCTTCAGCCTCTTTGCCGACGTTCGGGTGTTAATTCCGTTTCCAGGCCTCTACTTCACCAACTCGCGGATTAGCTCCTCAAAAGTCATCAAACTTACAAAACAAAGGCTAATCATGTTGGTTAGCACATATCTTCACATTTATATAAAATCACATGAAATGTATAAAATAACTTAGATAAACAAGACTAATTTAGGTTATCAAGCGTCATTCGGGCATGCTATTTTTGCCCGTGATCACAACCCACACTTAAAGCCTTGTTCGTCCACGAATAACTCTTTACATATCAAGTGCATATGGAGACTCCCACACAACTAATTTCGCCAGATAATTGAGTTACGGCTATGATGATTGTTTAAGATGACAAGCTAAAAAGTAGAGCATGCACAATTTAATCACTGAAATTAAATACAACTATGTTAAGACTTCTTACCCTCAAGAATCGACTCTCAATCTTCGCAAACTCGTGCAAATCAACTGATTAATAAATCCCACATGAATTTTATCCTTCATTAAACATGTGCTCTCACGGAAAGAGAGTTACCCACTTCACACGCAAAAACAATTTCATCACAACATGGTGGGTAATCAAATAGAATTACACTACTCACAAAGAATTCACATGCATCATGTCATAAACCATAAGCTTGCCTCAGTGTTTTACCTCCACTAATTTGAGGATGATGAATGTAAGATCAAGTAGGACTTTGTAGGTTGTCATGTAACTCAGGTACGTGTAGGTACTATTATGGCCAATAATAGTGATCATCTTTCCTAAGCGCTTTAATACATCACGCCCCCTCATGGCGAACTTCCCTCCTTACTTCACCTTTTATCCTTGGTAGCTTTCTTTTCCTGTTTTGTTTCCCTTTATTTGGCACTTTTGGCTTATTAGTAAGGAGTTCCATAAGTAACTTTTAATTAAATTATTTTCTACTTCCTTAATAGTGATCAGCCACTTCACACAAGTGCACCTTGTCCTTTCTCAACTTCTACAACTTGCTACTTTTCATTTCTTTTCATTCTCCTGTACTCCTTTACTCTTTCAGATTTTTCTCTTCAAGCGCTTAGGAGCTTTTGGGTCAAATTCGAGGTTAATGAAAGAAGAGGATTAAGCTTATGTTGCAGCTTAATAAAGAATAGGCTCAAGGCTCAACGGGCTAATCTAGGATTGTTTTTCAAGGTAGGTAAAATGAGGGATAAAATTAGTTAATTCAAAAGAAATGCCTAAATCCTTCCTACAATTCACATCCTTCATTTCGTTTTATAAACAGACCAGGCAAGTTCTAGACAATCCACAATACAGCATATAATACTCAAAACCTTACACTCATGGCACATGCTCAATTCAAGACATCAGCAGACTCTTACTCAGCTAATCACACGAATTCAAACATTGCTTCAATATATTGAGTCAAATTCAAGAGCCTAAGTGTCTCAAACAAAGTTATAAACTTCCTGTATGCTTCAACACTGAACATACTTGCATCTCACAATCATGTATAGCACGTGTAACTAGAACATCAAGCATCCATTAGCTACAATTTCAAAAACCCGACATCTATCGACTAATTTTCCTCAAGACGGTCGCCATCCATCCATCGTCGGAAACAGTCCCTAACTACAGCTAAAACATTATATACAGACAAAGAAAAATAAAACAAAAAATAAAAAAATAAAAATAAAAAATAAAAAAATAAAAAATTTTATTCTTCGGTTCAAAGACCCCCCGTCGGAAAAGAACCGAAAAGAAAAACTAACGGGTGATGAAGTCATGCTTGACTCACAAACCTTTTTTTCAAATTTTTCTCATTTTATCACACAAGACAGATTCACCAACAATTTGTTATTACACAAATTTTTTTTAAATTTTCCTAGAAATTTCCCTGACTCACACTTAAATTATGCTATGTCCTCATAGCATCAAATTAACACTTTAAGAGGGTGAGAAATACTCCCCGAGGCCTTTTAGGCCTAGCTAATAGCATGTTTTTCATAATTTGTAAAAGTGGGTGGTCGACTCCCACACTTTCTTTACCTCTTCCATGCTTACTAGCTTCCTCCTCCTTGGGTACTAGACTTCCCTCCACCTGTGCCTGAGGTAATTTTGGGTTGCCTCCCAAGCAAATAAGCTTTATTTTACGTCAGGCACGACGGGACTGCCCTTTCGTGACATCCTCATACCTCGGGTTCTCTTCGAGAACCATCTCCTTTTCTTTTGCTGTTTAGGAGGAAACAACCTCCACTATGTTCCTCCCTTTCTCCAACTTCTTCTCCAATTGAAGTCCTCTCTCAGACTCGGGCTGAACACTTGACATTGCCTTTGGCCGTGCACCTGTGGAATCCTCCACCCCACGCTCATCCTCTGCCAACACACTAACTTGACAAAGGTTTCTGTAGTGTGCGGATGTGGGTTTATTTTGGTAGACACGGAAGGTTTCTTCTTCATCCTCATCTCTCATTTTTAGGGTCTTTCAAATCGATCATCGCTCCTCCGTAATGTAAGAATGGCCGTCCCAAGATTAGGGGGCATCCTGGTCATCAACCTGAAAATCTAAACAATAAAATCAGTAGGTATAATAAATTTACCTACTTTGATGAGAAGGTCCTCTATGATTCCATTCGGTGCCCTCGCGACTTATCCGCCAGCTGCAGCATCAACCTTGTTGGCCTCGGTTTTCCCAACCCCAAGGTGTTGAATAAGGATAGGGTGCAATAGATTAACTGCTTCCACTAAATCACAAAGCTTGGAGCACTCAGCTTTACCAATTTGTATGGGGAGGGTAAAACTCCTGGGGTCTTTGAGTTTTTGCATTTTGTTCAATACCCTGTGACTGCACTCCTCCATCGTTGCTACAAGATAGACATCCCCAATCTAACTTTGTTCGCTATCACGTCCTTCAAGCATTTAGCATACTCTTGGGCATTCCTGCAAGACATCAATAAGAGGCAATTTATGTGAAGTTCTTGAAGCTCTCAAAGAACTTTTGAAACATTCCTCCTCCTTGCTCTTTCAAATCTCTCGAGGGAATGGTGGTGGAGGTCTTTGTGCTACAATGAAGGTTGCATTTTGTTGCCAGCACTCTGATTTGCTCCAGTATCGGTGGATGGTCCTGGTCTTACCACCTGGCTGCATCTCTTTCTCAATTCTTAGGCATCGCACGCCCAATCGCTTCCGCGCTTCTAAGACTCGATGGCATTGATTCGCCGGGGTTAGGATCTGCGCTTGGTAATTCCCCAGGCCTCTACATTTTGAGCAGCTGCTATTTGACCGACTTGTTTTTCAAGATTGTGGTGGCTACTTGCTGATTCATTAAGTCTGCTGCCATCTCGCCTCTTGATTTTCTGCTAACCGATTTTGGGTCTCCATAATTTTCTGCAAAGGTTTCCTCAATGCAGCCGCTACTATGCCCATCAATCTGCCCGTTCTGCTGATACTGATGTTGTTGAGGTTGCATATAATTCTGCTTTTGGTTTCCACCCCAAGAAAAATTTGCTGGCTCCTTGCCAATTTCTGTTGGAGTTGTTTCCGAGATTCGAATTCCTGTGCACATTCCCAACAAAATTGATCGATTCCGGATTGGTTCCACAGTTCGCTTGTGCCCATTATTACCACAAATTTCACCCCCAACTAGGAACTTGAACCGCATTGACCTCGGCCCTAGTGTTAGCATACTCAGTTTATTGAACTAAGTCATCATTCCGATGTTGGAACGGTTAACCGTGCTGCCAAGGTATCTAAACCATTCGCTTCTATCAACTCCGATCTCTTCCCCGCTCTCTTGATGACTCGCGTGCCACTCAGATTTCAGCAATTATGTTCAACAAAGTGTGCAACTCATCATATGTTTTCCAAGGCTTGCCCACCTGATGCAGAGTCTAGTAATATTTTGTGTGTGGTCTAGACTTTCAACAGCGTATGGGCCAGCACTTCATTTGATTGCTTGTGATGGGGACAGTCTCTCAATAATGACTTGAATCTTTCCCAAGCCATATACAAGTTCTCATCGTGCTTCTGCTTGAAACTTAGTATCTCACTTCGCAACTTCGCAGTCTTGCCTGAAGGAAAGAATCGATAAGGAACTTCCTAGCCAAATCATTCCATAGTTATGGAGTTCGGTGGCTCAGCCTTCAGCCACTTTTTCGCCTCTCCCAACAATGAATATGGGAAGAGGGTCAGTCGGACATAATCTGTGGACACGCCGGTGGGGACAAACGTGTCACTTATCTCAAGAAAGCTCAGAGGTGCCGCCGCGTGGGTCCTCATGTGCCATTCCAGTGAACTGACCACTAGAATGTTACAACTGCACCATGTTCTGTCTAAGTTCAAAGTTCCCTCCAGGCCTCGGGCTTACGGATACTAGAGGTCACATTCGTCGCTAGTGGGATTGCCACTTCGCGAACGGGTCTTGCTGCCATTGCTTCCGATGACAACTGTGCTTGCCCCGCGGGTGGTTGTTGCTGTACCTTTCTTGAAGTTCCTTCAGCTTTGCCTAGAGCTACTCTCCTTCGCAAATGGATTTGACGTTCAGGTTCAAGCAACGGTTCCACAAGCTCTATTTCTAGCGCCGGCAGGACAACCTATCACCTCCAAATAGACAGACTAAGATCTGTTTCTCAACACTTAAGGAAATTCAAAAATCACATAAAAATTAGATAACTTATAAAAACTTCACCGAGTCCCCGGCAAGGGCGCCAAAAACTTGACGACTCTTTTTCACATCGAGCGCGTCCGCAAGTGTACGGGTCGTGCAAGTAATATAGTGGCTCTTTTTAAGAACCGGATTGTCGAACCCACAGGGACTGGACCCATTCCTCTAACTTTGCATTTCTAGTGTGATCTTAAATACCTGAAGTGTTGGTTATAGACATTTTCGTTTGAGAATAATTAAGTCTAAGTTTGGGTCAACGAAAATTCTGAAATTACTCTAGGAGCAACATAGAGTTAAAACCAGTTAATCATGCGATACTACGATTTGCAATGAAATAAGCGTGGAACTATCAATTGTTATTTCACATAATTAGAATTGCATGTTCATGGTCTTTCGAGCCTCTAAACACGGCAATCTAGCCTCACTGCATCAT
>JACEIK010009075.1:7799-36653 GCA_018107945.1 Datura stramonium
TATAAGTTTCCTTTTGAGACTTACTACAATAATTTCATTCTTTCAAGTAGTAATACATTAACTCTTCCGGAGCTCTCAATTAATTTTGTGTACTACCACATATTCAATCATATCAATATCATTAATAATTTCTCCACATAGTTTTAACTTAGAAACAATTTTGAATGTTGATGAGCTATACTCATGAACAGACTTATAGCCTTGATGGATCCAATCATATCGTGTCATTGGGTGTATGACCATCTTCAGGTGGTCATACCTTTTTTTTAGGCTATTTCACAAAACAAGTAGATCCTTAATCGTGAGATATTCAATTTTAAGAATTTCGTCAAGATGATGACGCAAGAATATCATAGCCTTAGCACGATATTAATTTGATGTTTTGTTTTCACTTTTAATGGTGTCTCCAAGACCCATTGCACCCATATGGATTTTTGATGCTTTGTTTTCACTTTTAATGGTGTCTCCAAGACCCATTGCATCCATATGGATTTTTGATGCTTTGCTTTGGAAGTAAATTTCGGATTTACTACTTCGAGAGTAAATTTCAAATTTTTATTAAGTATTGTCACATTGCTTGGGGACTAGATCGTAGATCTATATTTTGTAACATTTATCAAAAGTTCTCAATTTCTCATTCTTCGGGAATGGAACATGATCATCTATATGTAACCACATAAGGTATGATGGCTTAAAACCTCTTTTAAGATATTGCTAGCAAGGAGCAAATCGAGGTATGCATATAACATAGATGATTTCTCTTACATAATTTTCTGATATTGTTCTCTTGGAACAAATATATTTTCACAATATTGTTCTTCTAGAACAAATATATTTTTCACAATATTGTTCTTGGAACAAATATATTGTTTCACAATATTGTTCTTACGGAACAAATATGAGACATGAATTGCAAGTGAATCAATAAGTCGTTTCTTCTAAATTCATGTCTGAAAATCGATATTGTTATTAGTAAGACATAAATATAAAAAAAATACTAACCTTCTTCTTTCTAAGAAAACTTTGATTTTTTTACCTCGGATCTTTCAAAGTGAGTGCTCAAGGCGAACAATGCGTACTTACGTGTTATAAATAATAAAGAAAGAACAAGAATATTATAGAGAAAGAGAGAAGGAGATAAGTTCTTATTTCTCTTGATGGGATGAAATACAATGAAGGAGAACCCCTCTATTTATAGAGATAATTTCTCTAACTTTTCTCCCAAAACATTCTCCAAAACATAGACTTTCACTATAATATAAACACATGTATCCACTACAATATAAATACCTTTATAGACATTCACTATAATACAAATATGTTTATAACCTCCATTTTACATGTATTTTCAATTTTTTTAATTTTTTAAAAACTTTTTTTGATATCTTTTCTTTTTTATGTTGATTAGTTATTAAAATAATGATTATTTAGTTTATTAGTTAATTGTTAATTAGTAGTTTTAAGCAATTAATTATAAACTCACCAAACGTCTTAAGTTAACGCATAATTTTGCTTCGAATACGTAACAATTTTTATTTTTCACTATTACTTTAGGATGTCACACAAGTTAATAAAAAAATTGGATAATAAAACTCTAAATAAAATATACGCAAAAAATATAATATTTACTTTGAATAATATAACTTAGTTACATATATATAACCATCGATGTGTCCAGCAATGCTTATGCCTTAACCAATTTCTCGACCTAAGAGTAATATCATTTCCACCACCACCCCATCAGGTCATCTTCATTTTGCTTCCTCTTAATAGTAGGATGCTCTAAGCTATGATCGTCAGACCAAACACGTCTCTTTTCTCTTTTCTTTGGATTAACTAGAATTGACTTTCTAAGACAACTTGTATGTATCATTCCCACAAGATATGTGTCGACATCATCAGGATCAATGGAAGCATTGGCATCTTCAAAGATCATTTTTAGAAGAGTTTGTAGGCACCGAAGGATGAACTTGTAAAAACATATAAAATAATGAATATTAACTTAAACTGGTATCTAAAAAAATATAAATGAACTAAATATTATTAAAAATCTAGCAGATGTCTTGATGGGTCTTGACCAGGGTCCCAAGTAGGGTTTGGGGCGGTGTTAGAAGGAAGCTCCAAAATTTAAGTTAAAAATAAGTATTGAGTTAAAACTAATATTAAACATATAATAAATGAAACAAAATTTGTTTAAAATCAAACCTTTTTCACAACAGGATCTTGGGAGGTGTATGAAGCAGGTGTTTAGCCTAAAATTCATTTATTAGGAAAATCAAATTAAATTTATTTGAAAAGAGTCTATAACAACACATAATTCAAATTATTTTGTAAATCTTTGATGTTAGGTTTGAATCAATGAATAATGATTGAAGCTAAGCAAAATAACAACAAGTAATCGAAATAACTGAATAAAAAGAGAGAAAATCTTATTCAATCTTCAGAATTGTTAGACAGATTGCTTCGAATGAGTAATGAATACACCTAAAAAAATTAGTGAAACTGCAAAAAGTGAATCTAAGTAAAGTTATATTCAACTGAAAGTTTTAATACTCAACAAATTAGGGTTTGAGGGAGTACATCTAGGTTTGACCCAGCTGACTAACTCTCCCAAACCTAGCTATGTAGCAGTTGTTAATGGCATGAAGATCGTGAATTCTAAAAATAGGATAGATTATGATCCGTTAAATACCAAGGTGCATGATTACTTCTAACTACTGATCACTAAATATATGGGCTGACTGTCCGGTTCACGACATGTTGCGTATATTTGGAATGAAGTCGCAGGCATTGACATCGGACAAATCTTTCGCATACGTTCTGACTTTTTAGGTGTAGTTTTTGGAACTCTTCACTTGTTTTAATCTTACCTTCTTATGCCACGCATCTCCATCCAAAAACTCATTGCATTCTATACAAATAGTCCCAGCACTTTTCAGATAGGACTCAAAGTCGTCCCAAGAGGTGAATAGTTTTGAGCAGGAAAGTAACCCTTTGTATCATATTACACTGATCGGAAGATCAGACGTAGTTATTATCGCGACTCGAGATTTGAAATGATGGGACTTCTCACATCTATGCTAGAGACGCGAGGTGAAAACCAATTGGAGGGACGTCTCATCTTTCATTGCAATTGTTACGACCCATTCTTTTAACTTGGTTAAAAACGTTCAATAACTTGGTTATTTATGATATACATAGTCGCCACCAAATTATTTATTTCGATAAATTAGGAAACTCGTTTAAAAGAAGAATAAAACCTTTATTTTTTTAGAAATTAGAGAAAGAGGGAAAATATTCAAATGATTTTCATAGGAAGGTGTTAGGCATCTCGAATAATTCGCAAATACGAATACCAACGGATTTAAAATATTTTATGGCATAAAATATAACTTTGTGAAAAATAGTAGTTTTGTGTAAATTCATTTATTTAGAGCTTAGTTATTCCATTAATTCAATCTATGAATTAACTTTTATAATTTTGTCTAATTGTGCGAAAAGGCCTAACTCTTCAAAGATTTGAGATATCTACATGAATTTGGACTTTGAATTACATTAAATAATTCAACTTCGCCCTTGTATCATGATGATAATTTGGATTACTTATTCAATAATATGAGAAGATATGGATAATCCACCAAACTATTCCATAAGTGGGGCCTTGACGTCTAAAGATTTAAAAATTTTACTTGTCTTGTATGGGCCGTCACCCATCTCACAAAGGTCTGATTTCTAAATCATTTTTGTGCAAAATAAAAAAAATGATATATAGGCTTGACTGTTAGCCGAATTTGTAAAAAAGAAATTTTGAATTCTGAATTCGTTTTAATTAGTTTTGAAAATTTCTAGTTTTATTTGAAATTCTTGTCATGGAAATTATAGATTACTTCATCTAATATCAACTAAATGATATGAGACTAACTTAATATGAAATTCAAATACTAAAGTTAATTTTAATTACACTATTTAAAATATTTTGGCAACTGACACATATTTTGGTAAAATATAACTCAAGTGATTCTCATTCATCCCCTCTGCTTAATTTGGGGTCTCATCCAAATTTAAGAAAAGAAATTAAAGAGCAAGCTAGTAATAGATTACAAATTGAGATATATGAATGCGTGAAAAAGGAAACAATAAATGACTTGGGCTTTCTAGTACAACTTTAGCTATTGCTTGTATCATCAAGTCATAGGCCCAATCTCTTTTTCTGTTCGTCTGATGATATGTCATGAAATTACGACACATTCAACATCTTTTACACGAGTTTTCAATGCCCTTTTACTTGTTTTAGATATTTATTATACTATAATATTGCATTGTAGGTATGTGGAGTCAAATTGGCTAGAACAAAAAAAACTAGGCAAAGTACCAAATGTACAAGTCGTACATTTGATGTATGAATCATACTTGCTGGCGTAGAATAGGCATGAATCTTGGACTTGAAAATTTGAAGTCTTGACCAATGTAAGGACCAAATCACGACCGTGGATCACATGTATGATTTGTAGATCTTGGCGTGAAAGATAAAAGGCCACTATCTAGTAGCTAGAAATTGGGAGCTGCTCAAGTATAGTGAAAAATACGGACTATATGTCACATTCACAACCCTTAAATTAAAGTACAACAACATAGATAAGACAATATATAGAGAATTTCACACACGTTTGATTACTTTCACAATCCGTTGATGATTTCGTTGTGGAGTTCAAGAATTCTGAAGGGAAGCATTTGCGGCAGAGTAGAGGAAATTTATGGATATTACGTCTGTTTTACGGTCTGTAAGTTAAGACGATGGTGATTTGACAGCTTTTGGGTTTCGAGTTCATGGGATAATATAAATAATTTTTGTAGGATTTTTAAATAAACGATTATTCAGATTCATAGAATAGTGCATAAAAATGTAGTAGAGGATAAAATACTCTCTAGTTTAGCATTCTTGTGGAGTTTTTCGAAATAATCTTGGATTTTTTTTATTGTCCTTGGGTAAGTAATTACGAATTATTCATCATATTATGATTTTTTTTACTGCATCATGAGTAGCTAAATACTCTACTGAGGTTGTGGCCTCAATATAGGTGTAGTGTTCACAACATTTTCATGATTGCATGATTTTTGGGTTTTAAGGTATCTGATTATTTCTCATTTTCATTGTTAGTTGGTGGTTGAAAATATTTACCTATGCCATATTACCCTCGTTTTTCTTGAAAAATCGGATTAGAATTTGGTAGAAATAATTAACAAGAACTCGAGGCACTAACCCTTGTTCAATAAATTCTATTAGGAATAAGTTGAATTTACTTGACATATATCTATATTTCTTTTTTAATAACTCGTATATATTTAGGAAAATTAATTGAGATAAATCGTTTAACTTTTGAAAAATATTAAGTGACGGTGTATGGATCGAGTGCATATCTAGATAACACAATTTTCTCTATCTGCATGAAAACCTAGAAAGTTGCACTCCATAAAAAGGGGACACACTAGTTATTTAATCATAATAGTTTACAATCAAGTTACTTAAATAATTTTAGTTATTATTTCATATTCAATTCTTTCTACATTCACAGGATAAAATTTAGATGGCTAGTCAAGTATTCATCTCTTTTGTAGTTTATGAAGCCTATTCTTTATAGGATTTAACCCCAACCTTGTTGCGTTACTATATTTACATACGACCGTGTTACATCATCTTGAAGGTGTAATTTTGAGTGTATCATATTTTTATGTTCGTTACCGGGGAATACAGTTTTGAAATTACTGATTGGTGTTTACTTTTATTAAGTCTCTTCTTATTTGATTTATTTGTGAACTAGGTGAAAATGGGAGCACAAGCTACATAATAAGCACAAGTAGCTCAAGCGGTTGTGAATGCTGCTACTAAAGCAGCTGCCTAGATAGCCAAGGCTAATCCACCGAAAATGGAGAATATTTTTCCAGACTTGGCTCAGGAACTTGACTATGGTAATGCAATTTTTCCACCCCTGATCAATTCCACCTCATTTAAAATTGAGGGTAGCATCTGTAATATACTAACAACTGAGGAGTTGTTTCACAACTATACTGATAATGATCCCCGTCAGTACCTAAAAATTTTTCTGGATGTGTGTGTAATGCATCAACAGAATAATGTCTCTAACAATGCTATAAGACTGAGTTTTTTCAAAAATTCTATAACACCTCATATATTTAAAATGACTAACTAGTTGAATTTGAGGTATAAGAGTTGAGTTTTATCGCTTCATGTCATTCGACGGTGAAACATTGAGGAATGAAGTCATGCGTGTAACATCAAGTGTGTAACACCTCGTAAATTAGTCGTACTAAGATTTGAACCATTCTTAAGGTGTTAGGGAAGTTGGAGTTGGTGAGAAATCGAAAGGGGAAACAAGTACAAAGAGAAGAATGAAGAATATGTAAAGTTCATGAGTGAGAGTTAACTTTAAATAATAATATCTTCCATTAAAGGAAGTGTTTTGGGGTGTTGTACCTATCCAAATTAAAGCTCTATGAATTTATTTTCCAATGTATCCAATCATTCATCAATCGGAGTTTGGAGTAAAAAGTTATGGGCATTTTTCTAAGGCACTATTAAAAAATAACGAAATTTCAGAATGACCTTTTCTAAAAACGTTAGTTGGGGCCCACTTTTTTTAATTTTGGTACCCCTACTCGACCTCAACAACCCAAAAGTTCTCCAAAACCCTCCTCAGTTTGGAGAAACATCTCTCACATTATATCAACATCAAAACCACGAACTTTTCAAGGTGTTAGCACCAAACTCCCTCCCTCTCCTTTAGCAAAGTCCAGAACAACTTTTGAGTCTCAACACTTGTGATTTTGAGCATTCCTCCTTCCTCCAAACTTGACATGAGAACAAATTACTACTTCGTGGAGATCATTTCGAGGCCAATAACAAGGTATGTAGGGCTAATCCATGTGCACTAGTATCTCATTTCATTCTCCACATTATGTTTATGAAATCCCATGAAAAAAATCCTCCTTCTTGAACTGTTAGGTGTAAGGTCAAGAACATATATTAATGACGAATGATTTTCAATGTTTCATGAGTTCCTGCATATACTTATTAATCATCCTAAATTGTATATGCTTGAGAACGAACAAGAGTACCCCCTTAGCTCTATGTAAATTCGAAAAAGAGAAGAAAAATAAAAAAATTTGTTCTGGAAAGCCCTAGGCGGCGCCTCCTATAGCGCCCGCCTGTGGAAAAATTATCCGTCTGAAGTTTGTGCCCAAGCACGGCGTGCCCCCTATCGTGCCCACCTACTGAAAATTTTTGTCTAAAGTTCAAACCCAGGCATGGTGTGCCTTTCTGTCGAACTTTCTTCATTTGAAGTTTAAGTTCGGGCTCTGGGCGCCTCCTAAAATGCCAGGTTGGTTTCGCCCGAAAACACTCCCAAATGTGTTTCAAAGTTTCTGACCTTCTTTATTAGCTTATTCCATTTCGACTACTATCACCTTTCTCTTATGAAACATCCTAGATTATCCATGAAATCCACGTGTCCTTTTATGAGAAATGTCAATCTTATCTTTCATACTATGAGTTTTCCTTTAAGGATAAGAAGTTTAATGATTTTTATGAACTATGACTATAATAATGATGATTTATGAACTCTCAAAGTGTCATGATAATAATGGACCATTTTTATAATGTGATGATGACGTATGATGATAAGCTTAATTGCTTAAATACGATTTCATGTAATTCATGCTATGTAATGAAATGGGAGTAGTCCTATTAATCGAGAAGGTTTCATGCCTGAAACTCCGTATGCCGACGTAGGATGATGGATCATTTTCATTGGTTCAGATGACTCCTATATGCCCCTGGTATGAGATATGATGGATACTTGCTAGCAAACTATGTTATGTATGTTTCATTCAACTACTATACATATAGTACAATCCTATGTAGTTATGCCCCTTTGGTGGGGGCCAATGTAGATCCAGGTACGCATGTCGATGATTGAGCTGCTTATTTGTGCCTAGTCCTTATTCAGATTTTTAGATGTTGAGTTAAAGGTATGTCGAGTGCCTTGTCCTGGTAAAACAATTGCTCTTTTATGATTAGAGGCTTCATAGATTACTAGTTATGATGATGTAAAACTTGGAAAGTTATTTTATGAATTGAGTGTTTTTACTTTTTAATCTCAAGTCTCTTGATGTTTCGCTGATGATTAGATGTATGCTCATGACTTCACCATGTTACGCAGTTTGGTCGCCCAACAATGGCTTCGAGTGCCGGCCACGCGTAGGCATAGGGTCGGGCTTGACAGAGTGAAAGCATGAAGTGTCCAGAATTTGGAAAGAGGAGGGCTCGTGGAGCAAATCCTAGGCAAGACCCTACCTTGCTTTGGAGCTCAGCCCACGAGGGCACTAGTCAAGATTTATATAAAAGTTGTCCTTAGTTATTTGGATCATTTTCATATTTCTTCAAGAGTAAACAACTATATACTCTCTCCATATATATGTATGTGTTAGATACACAAGAAAGGTTAGATCCAAGTCAAATCCGAGTTTAATCCATGATTGTATCGGCTTGTACGTGCTTTTGCCACTGTTTTGATTTTGCTATCGATAATTCTAAATATTTAGATTTTATATAATTCTATGATCAAGTTAAGGGTCATATTCTTGTAAGGTAAGAGTGCTATAACATTCGATTCTTTCTTGATTTTGAAGTTTGGATGATAGTTTCGAAGAAAGCTTTTTGCTATCCACTTTCTCGCTTTGTTTCCTTGTTGCTGCTGTTGAAATACGTATGTGGGTAGCAACTACGTGATGAGAAGAGTGAAGTATCTTATAGCCTCTTAAAATCGAGCGTAAGATATGCTAAGGCTTCTTCACTCCTTTTTGGCATGAATTTAGGAATAGAATTATAAGTTTCTGTCAGAAAAAATTAGAACATTGTTTATGAATAACCTATTCTTGTTAGCTGAACGGCTATCATGTATTATGCACATTTCTTGTTGATGCTTTGAAGCATATCTGAAAGAAGTCGTTAAAATGAGTCTTAAGAATGAGTTGTTAAGTGTACTAAGCTAAAAGTTGTATTTTTGAGTAATCTTATTGTAGGAAGCTATTCAAGAAATTATTCATAAGTTAAGTTCCCTTTTTATTGTGAATTGAAATCCAGATTTAGAAACTATAAATAAAAGCTTAGCAAGATGAATCCTTATTCCTATATAGTTATTGATTTGAATTCTAAGAAGTGAAATAAAATGTCAGTTAGTAAATTGAGTTTTCCTTTCATGTTAGTAGTTGAAATTTAAATCTATAAGTAGCCACTATGTTTCTATTGAGTCGAGTACATGCTTATAAGACCCTCGAGTTTAGATATTCAGTTATAGTAACAAGTTAGCCTTAAGTTGGGATATTCGGGAAGAAAGGTTGTATTAGCATGATACCAGTTATTTCTGCCTTACATACCAGTACATTCTTTAGTACTGACGTCCCCTTGCATGGAGACCACTGCATTCATGCTTTCAGGTCTTGATCGAGGCGCAAACAGACATCTCCAATAATAATTGTTGAGTTCAGCTATTTTTATAGTAAACTCCATTCCTTTTGGAGCTGTCGAGTTAGAGGTCCACCTATGTTTTGAGTATATGTAGCAGATGGGTAGGTCAGGGCCCTATCCCAACTATATGCCAGTCAGTTTACTCTTACAGACTTTTAGGTAGATGATACAAGTTGTTAATATATCGTTTATGGCCTTGGGTCTGGATATCAAAACCAATGAAGCCAGAATTAGGACAACTGGAAAAATGGGAACAATTTTGGCATCCAAATCTCAAATCCATATATCTTTCTGACCTTCTATTTAGTTTTTCTACAATTTATAGCCTTGTTGACTTATATCTGTTGACTCACACTACAGCCTTGTCGGTCTTATATATACATATATTTTGAGATGCACGTCTTACAAAGCATACGTGCTGAGATCTTATCGATCCTATTTATTTTATTATGTAGCAATGTTATCATGAAGACCTTGTGGTCCAACTGCTTTATAGTTTCAAAGTATATGAGTTTCTACGTGGCTTGCTCGATCAAGTAAGGCACCGGGTGTTGGTCACGCCTTCGTAGGTTTGGAGCATGTCATACCCCCTTACTGGTGAAGCTAGAACTTGGCTCCACAAATTTCCATCAAACTTTATTAATACATGGGAGAGTTGGTAAGTGCATTTCTGAAGAAGTGGTTCCCTCCGAACAAAAAGCCAGAATTGAGAGACATGATCTTTCACTTCAAATAGATCCCAGGGAAGCAACTATTCGATGCATAAGAGTGCTTCAAGAAATATCTATTGCAGTCACCAAATCATGGGTTTCCAGAGAACATCCATTTGAAAAAGTTCTATATGGCTTTAGATCCATTGAATCAATTTGTATCCAATAATGCAACTAGGGGTTGTTTCATGGATGAAACCTTTACACATGCCTCGAACATGATGGACAAGGTAACTAAACACAATCGTACCTGGCATTTGGGCAACTCTAGTGGCAGTATATCTTATGGGACTCTTTCTCTCACTAACTTGATTAGGGAGAACCAAGAGCGGGATCAGTTGATCTCCAACATGGACACTAATATAGACCTTTGGCTAAGAAGTTCACTGAAAACAATTTGAAAAAGGCGAATCCGATCTATGAAGTTCAGGTAATGTCTCGGGTAAATTATCCACAACAAGTAAATCGATATCCAAAGGCTCTTTAGATGCAGTTTGAGGATGCCAATTTTGTCAACAAATCTCAAGGTGGTTATCAACGCCAAAAATACCAAGTTTCAAAATTACCAAAGTTAGTGAAGAGCTCAACCGTGAGGGCTGCTTAACCAAGAGTCTAGGTACAGTCCAATCTCGCTATAGTGGCAATATTTGTCTCAAAATTTCGTGGTTGCTATATGATAACGCTTAAACTACACACCTCATTTAGAGAGATTGTAAGTGATTTTTGTATCAAAACAAATAACCCGACGGGTGTTGGGGTCGAATCCCGCAAGGAATAGAGAATGATTTACACAAAAGTTGTTTAGTGAATTGAATTGCTTCGCATCCAAGCAATGAAAACGTAAAAGCAAATTATGGGGGAAGTGAATGCAATAATATTGTGGACTCTAAAATCAGCTAATCAAGAGAGCAAGATAACCAAAATTGAGAAACAATAATGAGCAAAGGTCAGATGTGTGGTGTAGATGGGATGTCAATCAATTCAGCATTTACCAGACAATCAAGTTATTACTAATATGTGTAAATAACCTTAAAAAAAGATGGAGCTCGATGTTTTTCAACCACTTGGGTGCCTTATCCTCAAGTCCTTCTGAACCTCAAGGTGCAATTCAACTATTCCAATATGGTTTGGGTTAGGGGCTGAGCTATTTCTAGCCATCAACCTCTAAAGGGATTATGACCATGGGTTTTGGCTATTTCTAGCCCAACCCCACATAATCAAATCCCAATCCACTATTAAGTTCTCCCTATTACTTAATTCTTTTTTTTCAAGACAAAATCAAGTAAGAAAGCAATACCATATTTGCAACTATGAGAAATCAACTATAATTTGAGGAGAATTTGATAGATTTACACTAATTAAGTAATAACAAGACAAATCTAGCAATACTCAATCAAATCAAACACTCATCATCACACACTTCTAGCTATAGATTTAGCTACTCATAATTGAGAAACACAAGAGCATATTTGTCAATAAACCCAACAATTTCATCATTAAGATTAAGCACAATCAAGCTCAAAATATATCTACAATGGTGGTTATACCTTGCTGAAGAAGATGAAGATGAAAAAGTAACATTCAAATATTTCTTCTCTTCTCCAATGGAGTTCTCTCTCTCTCAAAAGTAATGAGAATATTCAATAATATTTTCAGAGTACTTTTTGTAGAATATGTAGAAAAGTAGGCCATAACATTCTCCTCTTTTTTAGGTCTAGACGTTTTTGCCCTTTTCAGGCTTCTTTCACTTGCGATGGAATCAGCGGTTCGCCGGTGTCCATTCGTGGATAGCCGATGGGTTGAGGCTAGTGTCCAGTGAACTCCAGGGAAGTTCAGCGTTTGGCACCGGTGGTTCGCCGAATGCGGTTTCGCGAGCCGCCGGTTGCATCTTCATTCCAGTGGATACTTGCGGTCAACTAGTGTTTCGCTGGTGTCCTCCGGTGGAATGCCGATTTCCACCTCAATTTCATCCTTTTTGCTCAATTTTATGCTCCTTCTCTTCAAGTTAGATACCTGCAACATCCAAAGAAAAAAGGGCATAAAATCCAACTAAAAGACTTGAAAACTAAGATAAAACTCATGCTTAAGAGCCTAATGAGTTGGTAAATTACCATCACTATAGTGGGTGTTGTTGTAGATGACATTTGATGTTTAGATCTCATTTGTAGTCATTATAAACAAAAATACGCAAAAAATTAATTAAGTTATTTTGTGAACCAAGAATGAGGAGTGTATTTATTAACCACTTTAACTAGAAAAAATAAAAAGAGTATAAATGTAAAGAAAAACAAATACCGGTAGCATTTCCTCGTGAAGTTATGATCATAATTGATAGATCCCATTCAAATACAATTTTTTTCTTTTAGATATTCATTAAAATTTACTATGTGCGATTAATGATAATAACTATAAATATTTTATTTTTATACATAATATTTAAGTTTGATTATTATAGAAGGATAATTTTATAAATATTGTATTGCTATAATGAATACTACTATTGTTATAGACAGAATGTTGTTATAGAGAAGTAAAATATAACATAAAAAATTAATTTTGGAGAAAATCAGGCTGTCATAGTGAAATATTATTATAATGAATGACTATTATAATAAGGTTTGATTGTATCAGAATCAAAGTGGTCAGAATAAGAACAATTGGAATAATGGTAACTTCTAAGACAACTCCAACCCATGTGTCCCACCTAGAGGGTAGTCTTCTAACTCACAACAGTGGTGAGAGGGTCCTCCTTATGAGTAGAACAATTAAGCTAGACGGTATGCTAGAAAAAGTTTTGTAAAATCAAGAGCGTACTGATACAACAATGCAGAACATTATAGAGATTATGAGTTCTTATACTACCTCCATTCCTAAATTAGAGTTGCAGATGTGGGATCTTTCTAAAGAGCAAAATTTGCCCCAAAAGGGCCAACTTTCGAGCAACACAATCAAAAACCTAAAAGGCGGAAGTGTTTCTATGTCTTACTGCATGACTATTATTACACGGATCAGTAAGTTTCCTAAATAGGTATTAAGGCTACTCAAGTTGAGAATCATGCACAGGTAGAAACATATGTTGTTGTTACTGAAGAAAGTGTTGTGAAAAAGTCATAGGTATAGGAAACTGACATTGCAGAGTCTTGAGGAAGAAGTAGTTGAGGTGATCAAACCTCTTCCACCACTTTTCTAATCCCATTTTCCCACTCCTAGAGGTTGTTAAAGAGGGCAAATAAAGCAAATATAGAGAAGTATGTTGATATCCTAAAGAAGACATCTCTTAGTGTTCCACTTATGGATGTTATTCAAGAGAAACCTAGGTTTGCAAAGTGCCTAAAAACATGTTAACAAAGTATAAATTAGGAAAAAGAAATAGGTTAAGGTCACTCATCGAGTCAGCTTTATTATTTCAGTTGAAGAGGTGCAAAAAAGGATGATCCGAAAGCCTTTATCATTTCTTACACCATTGGTTTTATGATTTATCTAGAGATCTCTACGATAATGGAGCTAGCATAAATTTGATGCCATTGGCCTTATATAATCAATCCTGATTGAGTAAGCCCAAGCCTACTAGTATGCAGATACAAATGATCGATAAGACTGTAAAGCGACCCATAAGGGTCATCAATAATATATTAGTGAAGGTAGGTAAATTTTTGTGCTAGTAGATTTTATCATCTCAGATTGTGCGGATTAACAAAGATATCCTGATCATTATGGGAGGACCTTTCCATGCTAAAGGGAGAACTCTCATGGACCTTGATAAAAATTAAATCAAAATTTCAAGTCAAGGGTGATGAGGTGACCTTCAGAGCTGTTAAGGGTATAGAACTACTTAGGGATTATAAAAACATCTCAATGATTAATGTGCTAGATAAAGTGAAAAAGACAGCTGATCTGAGACCAATACTAATGGAGATGAGGTGTGAATTAATGTTTATGAAAAATAATTGGTGTTCTTTTTGGCTCTATTGACTTAGATGAAGGTAAAAAGTGGTAATAAGGCTGCTAAAACAATATCAGGACACTGTGGTTAGAGGAAATCATGAAGAAAAGTCATTTCTAGGGGATGGTGCATGAGCCAGAGTGATGATATGATAGCCTGCATCATGCCGCAATGTTAAATCAAGTGCTAATTGGGAGGCAATCATTGGTGCCACATACAAATATGGTATCTACATCGTGCAACAATATTAAATTAAGTGCTTCTTGAAATTCAAGTAAATTTTGTTTTTTTTAATTTTCTTCGATTTTTGATGTGTGTAGTGATACAAGACTACAAACAAAACATAAAAAAGAAACAAAGTATAAAATAAGAAGCTGAAAGAAAAGTGAAAATTAATTCTAGGAGGTTAATCTACACCTCGTAAATCTCATTCAAGGATGGTAAATTGGCCTGCTGTCCTGTATTTCAAGTAAGCCCTCACTGTACGATCAACATACAGGCTGTAAAAGCCATTTAAGGACGGTATGTTGGACCATACTTGAGGAGGGGCCAAAATAGAGATACTGATTAAGAATCAAAATTCGAGTCATCATTTTGAGGATAAATTTATGAATCATAAAATGGAATTATTGTCCAGTTTACGATCATAAAATTAGGAGGACCCGACATTACGAGATTACTTGAGTTATGGACCGTGAGTTCTAGCGTAAATACATACTACGACCATGGAATACATCGTGAATTCTATAATGGGCCAAAGAACACTAGGGCTCACCCCACTACCACTGAGTCATCCAATATTGACCTAAAAGATGTAGCTCGGATTACCGGTGTCACAATATCTCAAACTGCATTAATTGTCTAGTGGGCCTAGTTCTCCTCGTAGTTCTTACCCCATGCTTTACTTTCTCTAGGCATTGAGGACACTGCGTGTTTCTAAGTTAGGGATGGGTAGTTGTTGTTATCATTGCACCATATTGTTATATATACGTGTCAGTCCTAGAATGATCCTAGTATAATGCCCCCTGATTTTTCTTAGCCATAGTTCTTTTTCTGGAGTGGTTAATTTCTGCTAAACCAAGGCAATGCTTAGGTTAGCTGAGTCTTAGTCATATAATGACTGACCCCGATGATGTATTGTTAGGAAATATTTTTAAGGGAACCAGTCTAGTATTGTTTAAGTTAATAGAGTAGATGTAACACCCCAAAAGTCCCTAAGACCAAACCCTGAACTTGGAATAAAAACCAGAAAACTTTCCACAGAATGACTCATCAGATGAGTCGTTGTTAGAAACAATGAACCTTTAAGACAGTCGTTAGTCATCCAGTAGATTTCTTCCCCAGATTCAACTAACGATATAATGACCCATTTTTGGAAGTAACAAATCATTGTGTTGCCCGTTCTGACAAATTCCTTAAACTTGTCAAAAACGTTCCCCAAAACTAACGAGCTAGATGATGAGTCATTGGAAGAACTAACAAATCGTCCTATCGAGCCATTAGTTGATATTCATAAAAGGTTCAAATCACCCTAGTGACCACGGGTGGAAACAACGACCCGTTGTATCATCTAACGGGTCATTCTGTCTGTCCGTTGGGAGAGTTTCAAAAATTGTTTGAAATTGGTACAGGATTTGATGACCTGTCATGCCATTCAATGGGTCGTCCTTTCCAACCGTTGGTTGAAGTCTGAAAATTTGGAATCTGAGACCTAGAACCAATGACTGGTCCCAACAAGTCGCAGTCACAACTAATGACTTGTTGTGCGACCCGTTGGATCTGGACGAGCAGCTTTTCAGACTTTTCTCCAGGGGAATTTTTGTAACTTTTTGCTATTTTAATTCCTAAACTACGTCATTTTAGGGTAAATATTCAGGGGATTAAGGGGAGTTAGTAGATTCTTCTCCCTCATTTTCTCACTTAGCCTCCAAGATCAATGTGTGAAAGCTCAGGAATTCTCCCCAGCAAGAACTAGGGTTCTTTCTACAACTCCAGAAATTCAAGCTTCTTCTCAGGGGTTTTCTTCTTCAAGTATGTAGGATTTCAACAAGAGTCTCCTTTCACCCTTGTGTCCCAAAATTTCAGCAAACCCTAGCCATAAAGCATTTCTAGAAATCATGACCTAGGGATTTTCTTTTGACTATTGAATTTCCCTACTTTCTCTATGATGTTAGGCTTTCACGATTAGAATTATTATATACTCATGATAGTATTTTTAGATATACAGTATGTCTCTCTTGAACTTGAACTTGGTATGATTCTTTATAGAGTTTATTTATAAAACTAGCAATGTCTTAAAATAGCATGAATTATTGCATATACATGATTTTCTCATAGAAATGTGCAAATGTGATTTATAGTATTTTCAACATTCTCAGTATGCTCAATCACAACAACATTGTCCGTACCTAGTATATTCAGTATTATCAGTATATCAACATGTTCAGTGTTCTTTTGACTGTCATGACACTTTCAGATAAAGAAGCTCTAACAAGTCTTGGAACACTAGTATTTTCAGTTATTAGGTTCTTTAGGCTCTCAGGACACTTTCAGATAAGTAGTTCTGACTTAGCCTTGTGACACCCATTTCGAGCTAAACAGTTCCACTAGTTATAATTAGGATTTTAGTTGGGAGTAGCACTTAGCATCATGTGGGCCGGGGTTTAGTGCATCCAAATTTCCAGAACTACGTGCCACCATAGGTTATTAGCCCAAATAGGCCCCAGATAGTGATCACATAGTTCAACCACTATACCCTGAAAAGGTACAGTGGCTCTCTTCGATGGGGTGTATACATTAAACTCCACGTGTAGCTCACGTGGTTATATGTTAGTTACAAGCTCTCCCATAGTACAGTACAATTAGAATCCCTAGTCCAGTCCAATGTTATACCCCGGGAGCTCAAATATCAGACCCGGGAGTTGAAAGAAGGAAAATGTAAAAGTGATGTTGAAGACTCAGGACGAGTTGTGGGACGAGTCCTGAGAACAGCCCACGAGTCGTCAGGTGACTCGTGGGGGAGGCCAGTGAGGAGTTGGGAAGTATTGAGAAAAAGGCCCCCACGGGCATGGAAACGACTCGTAGTCCGACACCACGAATCGTTAGGTCAGCCATGGGATGAAGGAGAAGGAAAAGGAAGGAATAAAATAGTGTACTTCACGGGTGGTGACCATGAGTTGTGGTCAGCCACCACGATTCGTGGGGCCCCCCGTTGCCAGCCAAATGAGAAATCCCGAAGAATGAAGCAGTGTACTTAACGACTGGTGACCATGAGTCATGGTCACCCATAACGAGTCGTGATGTTACCCGTTGCGAGCCCATGAGACAAGGCAAGGCAGTGCACTTGACGAGCAAGGTGATGAGTCGTTGCCCTAGACCACGAGTCGTCAGGTTGTCCCTTAGGACCACCTGACAGTAATTTTCTGCAAATTTAGTAAGGGCCTCTTCGTAATTCCTAAGTACTTAAAGCCTATACTACGTCGTTTAAGACTCGTTTTAGTGGGTTTAAGTAGGGGAAAACCTATTCTAAGTTATTTCCTTCCATGCATGCAAACTTGAGAGCTTGAAGGGAGGATTGAGAGAAAGTTTTGAATATTTCCATTGGAATCTCATCTTGGGCAATTAGAGAAGTGTTAAAATCATCCCTCTATGTAAGGTTATGAGTGGGTGTCTCCTTCCACACCCATGCCCAATTTTTATCTAAACATGAGAAATTCCTATGATCAAGTTATGAGGTTTATACCCAAATGCATGAATCTTCAATTTCTTTACATGGGTATGAATTGATTATGATTTTATTATCGAATTGTGAAGCATGGGCTAATTTTATAATGATTTCAATTAAATTTATGTTTCTAGTCTTATGAATGTTGAAGCCCATGGATGAGATGATCATGAAAAGAGAGATTTACGAAGTATATGTGAAAATGATGAGATATTACGATGAAAAACATGATTTGAAGCTACCCATGTTTATAATTATGTTTTCGATGAGAATTGAGTACTTCTTAGCATGATAAAGCTTTGGGAAATGTCCATATGTTAAGTTAAATGATGATTTTCCCGAACTAAGCTTACCACATTGTTGTGGGGTGAAGACTCCCTAATTTTATATTTTATATTGTGGTATGTTTTGAGTTATGTCTTCCTATGCATATCTTACCACATGGTTTTGGAGCAAAGGCTCTGCTATACCCTAGGAACCCAAGGATCAGACCCGGGAGTCAAAACGGAGAAAAACTGAAAATGTGGGTTGGAGACACATGACGAGTCATTGGACGACTCGTGAGGAGACCCCACGAGTCGTCAGGTGACTCGTGGGTAGACTTGTGTGATAGGATGGTTGAAGGTCCCCACGGGCGTGGGAACGACTCATGGTCAGCCACCACGAGTCGTCAAGTCAGCCGTGGGGAGAAGTTGAAAAATAAAATGGAAGGATCAACCAGTGTACTTAACGGAAGGAGACCATGACTCATCATGTCAGGCAACAAGTCGTGGTGTGGGTCATCGGGAGGAACTTTAATAAAATAGTTTTAAGGAGGCAGTGAACTTGACAAGTGGTGGCCACGACTCGTGGCCACCTGTAACGAATTGTTATGTTGTCCGTTAGAGATTCTAGCAACCAGTTCAGACAGTGGACTTAACGGGTAAGGTGACGGATTGTGAGGACTTGCTACGAGTCGTCATGTCACTCGTTGGGACCCCTGACAGTTATTTTTCTTCTTTTAGTAAGGTTATTTTCGTAATTCCTAAATTCCTAAGGCCTATACTACGTCATTTTAAGGTCTGAATGGGGTATTTTAAGGGGAGCTAAGTCATGTTAAGCCTCATTCATGCATGCAAGAGTTTAGGGAGGAGAATAGAAGGTGATTCAAGGTGTTCTTCCCCAATTTCTCTAAATTCCAGCTTGGGCTTTCAAGAGAGATTAAGAATCAAGTGTTTCCAGGTATGTAAGGTCATCAATGGGTGAATCCTTCCACACCCATGCTCCTCTACGATTTTACTTAAAGTTTAGTAAAAACTCATGGGGTTTTGGGTTCGATTTATGCAAAAACTAATGATTTAATTATGGGTTTTGTGATTTTGAAATATTATCATAATTTAGGAATTTTGATCATCTTTTGAGATTTAAATTGATTATAATATGGTTGATTTTCAATTTTCTAAACCATTAAGCTTAATTATGCATGCCTCATGACGAATCGATTTATGGTCTATTATTCTATCGAAGTTCTTTACGAGCTCAACATGAATTATGTTTTGAATTATGAATTTATTATGTTACCCATAATGATTTTTATGAAATTCAAGCTATATGCATGATTTATAAGTATGTATGAATCTTATTAATCATGAATTATGTTTTTGGCTGACTCACGGGCCTAAAGTCATGGCTAGTTCACGTGTGTTCAAGTGTATTTATGATTATCATGATTTAACTAGCCCATGAACTCATGTATGTATAATTATGAAACACTATATATGTTTTGGGAGTAGTATCGAACATTGAGTAGGTTTGGGGCTCCGATTAAGCTCCGGATCTCATGAACTACATGCCACCGTAGGTATGTTAGGACCTCTTGTAACACCCCTGAAACTCAAAATTCAATCCTGAGTCTTAAACTAGGAAATTTTGAAATCTACAGAAAATGCCTCAGCACGATCGACTTAACGAGTCGTTATGAGACCTAATGACTCGTTAAGTCAGTCGTGAGGAGGGGAAAAAGTGGGGGGAAGGAAGGATAGAGGCAGTGTACTTGACGATTGACCCCACGATTTGTGGTCCGTCTAACGAGCCGTGAGGTGAGTCGTTGCTAGTGGGATAATAATTTTATAAAGTTGAGGCAGTGTACTTGACGGATGGTGACCACGAGTCATGGTCATCACTAATGAATTGTTGGGTTGCTCGTGATAAACCTAGATAACCCGACGACCAATGTACTTAACAGATCGTGTGACGAGTCGGGGTCACGAGGGACGACTCGTTAAGTGACCTATTAGGACCCCGACGACCAGCTTTCAGAATTTTTGCCAGGGTTATTTTAGTCATCTCCTATCTACTTAGTCTCTAAACTACATCATTTTAGACATAAAATCAGACCTTTTAGTGTGGTTAGATGGTTCCAATACTCATTCCTCACTCAAGCACTCAGAAAATAGACCATAAGTTCTCTTAGGAGTTCTTAGAGAAAGAACTAGGGCAGCCTTCTTCTCCTCAATTTCTCAAGTTTTTCGTGGGTTCTTCATCAGGTATGTGGGGTTTTAGCAAGGGGATTGTTCTTCCCTTGTGTCCCCAAAATCCTCCTCAATTTTTCCTCTACCAGTTTTAAGCCCTGAGTTTTTGAGTATGAAAAGGATTCATGCTTATTTTTGTTGATTTCACTTAGAACGATGTTCATGTATATTGTTGATATGATTCCCATAAATTCCTTATCAAATTGTTAGTGATTATACAAAAGTGAATCTAAGCCCTAACTTTCAAGTTATGATTTTGCTTATTAAATTTCCTCTAGTTAATGAAGAATGCTTTGGGCTGAACTTTCTAGAATTTCCTATATATATATATATGTTGAGTAAATATTCCATTAATGGGAATAACTTTAGCTCTATTGAATGAAATTCCTAAAATTCTCGAAATTGCTCTACATTATGAAATTCCCGTGTTGTTGGAGTAAGTTGAGTTCTCTATTAGCTGCTAGTAGTCTAGACCAGTTAGAACTTAGAATCTCTTCAGAATCATATCAGTCTAGTCTCAGTCAGAGTGTTAGAATCCTCAGTGATATTCAGAAAATTGTCAACTGATCAGTTTGACTTAGTTTCTTCCTGAGGTGTCACTGATACCTCCTAGTTATTAGAATCAGACTTAGAACATAATTTATTTGGTCCATTCGGCGGTCATGACCTTCTATATATAGTTTTGACCAGCCTCGGGACCCAAGCTCAGTTATCAGTTGTTCTTAGACGGTTACGACGCTTCCTGTAAGTAGCTCTGACCAGTCTTAGAACTCAGTTTCCAGATCCGGTCAGATAAGACGCTCAGGGTACTCTCAGTCAGTATCTCTGGGTTAGTTACAGTCTTGGGCCCCAGTATCGAGCTATCCACTTGTCAGTAGTAGTCATGATAGGATTATTTAGTGGGAGTAGGACTTAGCACCGAAAGGGCCGGGGTTCCAACGCACTCAGGTTCCATAACTACGTTGCCACTGTAGGTTATTTTTCTTGGCCTCATGTCCCCTTTGACAGTGATTCTCATAGTCCATGCCATTATACCCTGGCAAGGTATATTGGGTCCTACCGATGGGGCGTATACATCAGACTCCACGTCGAGCTCACGTGGTTATATGTCGGTTATAGACTCTCCCACTAGTCAATTAGTTCACTCTCAAATTTATCAGTTCAGAGTAGTTCAGTATGGTATCACAGACTCAGTCTTTAAACTTTAGGACATGTTTATGACCATTTGCTAGGGTCATTATTGACCATATCAGTATATCCTATTGTATCAGTTTCAGTATTTCCATTTGGTCATTTCATGTCTCTTCAGTTCAGTTACTAGATCATTCATGTTATCTTCATCCCTCACATAATTGGTATATTCAAAGTACTGATGCATACTTTTATGCTGTATCGTTTCATGATACAGCCGCAGGTTCTCAGACCCAAGGCCGTTTGTCGACGTTGTCAGATACCTCTCAGCTGCAGAAACGTTAGTCCTCATCCTCCGAGGGCATCAGTTCATTATTTAATTTTTTTCTATATTGTTTTCAGTTATATTTCCGTGTTAGCTGGGGGCTTGTCCCAACAACACCTCAGTTAGATGGCTTCAGACATATACATAGTTTTCTTTTAGATTTACAATATTTATCATGATGTTTAAACTTTATGATTCAGTCTTGCTGTTATGAACATTTTACGTTATCGTTTTAAAAGCTTCCGCTATACATGTTTTACTGAGTATACTAGTGTATGATAGACCAAGGGTTGACTTGGGGTTACTTGTGACCTCAAGTACTGTGTTTCTTCCAGGGTGTAGACTCGGGACGTGACACCTCTTTTATGTTTGTCCCTGGCCCAAATGGCCCTTTTCATGTGTGATCACGCGCTTCGCGGTTCCTACCCTTGGAAAGGTACGAACACCCTCCCGACTAGGGTTACAAGTCGGGCTTCATGTGTGCTCATATGGGATATGTAGATTAAGAGAATCTCCCGCTGTTCCTCATGATTTACGCATGTTATGATTATGTATGCTAGCTAAAGTTATATTAAGCAAAGCTCTTCTATTATGATTATGACCGTGTTTATGTTATGAATATTTTGAAAACCTTAAGTCGTATGATATGTTATAAAGATTTATGATACGAGCATGCTGTCCTATTCTTATGTTCATTTATGAGTTTCATATATGTTTTAAATGTCCACTTTACTTACCTAACCTTGAGCCGTATGATATATTATAAGGATTTATGATACGAGCATGCTGTCCTATTCTTATGTTCATTTATGAGTTTCATATATGTTTTAAATGTTCACTTTACTTACCTTGCATACTCAGTACATTCCACGTACTGACCGCATACTTTCTATGTTGTATCGTCTCATGATACAGGTCCCAGTTCTCACACTCATCCTCACCCGTAGATAGATTCGGACATGCTCTCCGTGCACTTGGTGAGTCCTCATGTTCCGAGGGCTACATGTTCACACTCTATGTTATTCCTTCAATTTCTGGATGTTGGATTAGTTGGGGAGTTGTCCCATCAATCCGCCTTTCGTGTTTAGAGGCTTATCAGACTAAAAGTTGTATTCTGCCGTATTGTATAAGTATTGTACTGTTAACCCTTATGTTATATTATGATTATGTTATCAATGCTAAGTCTTCCGCTCATGTGATTGAATTAGATGTACGCTTATTCCATGGGTTGACTTGGGGACTCTCAGGGCTCCTTGTCCCGTGTCTACGATCCGAGTGTATGTTTGGGTCGTGACAGGCTCCCAAGTATGTTTTCAGCTTGTGGTATTTTTTGAACTAAAGCTTCTCATATGCATGATTTCATGTTTGAGATGTATTTGGTCATTGATCTTCATCAATAGATGATGTTGAGCTTCGTTATATATGATGTAGAGCATTTGCATATTTTGGGAGAAGAGTCTAGCACCGAGCGGGCTAAGGGTCGATCACCCTATGCCCCAGAACTACACGCCAACATAGGATAATACTATTATATTATTGGGACCTCCCTTGTGAGCTATCACCAGCCATAATGGCCCACGAGCTTAATATCGATATCATGGTAGCATCCTTATCTCTGGCAAGGCTTTGAAAGGCTTTGCCCACTTGAGTGTGTTAGTCAGGACCACGTAAGCTCTATCGTGGTATGTAGGTTAAGTGATGGGTCTCCCATTATTCTATATGATTCAGATATGCATATTCATTACTCATGATTCTTATATACTCATGCATATTTTAAAAGCAAGGTTTGCCTCAATGTTCAGCTTTTCTATAAATGTCATATTTCAACTTTGAGTCATTCGAGTCAGTTTGATGTTATAAAGCTATGTATTGAATGTTATGAAAAGATCATGATTTTAGAAAGAATGAATGCAAGCCTACTCTCAGTTTACCGATGTTTATGTCTAATTAATGCATTGCCTTTAAACGATTGACTTACTTAACGATTTTACTTACCTTGCATACTCGATACATTCCACATACTGACTGCATACTTTCTATGCTATATCGTTTCATGATATAGGACCCGACTCTCAGGTTCAGCCCCGCTCTTAGATAGCTTATCAGAGTTAGCGTTTGCTTATTGGTGAGTCCTCATCGTCCGAGGACCAGACTATCTATCTTTTCCTTATGTATTTCAGTTTCAGCTTGTTGAGTTAGTTGGGGTCTTGTCCCATCAACTCGTCATATTTAGAGGCTATTCAGACATATGTATGTATTCAGCTTCAGATGTTATAATTATGTTAGACTTATGCTGTGATTGTATTGATAGTTATTCAGTTCTTGATTGAGTTAGATATATGCTTATGCCATGGGTCGACTTGGGGTCTCTCGGGGCTCCTTGTCTCATGTCGTGATCCGAGCCTCCGTTCATGTCGTGAAAAACTTGGTATTAGAGCCATAGGCTTGAAGTGTCCTAGGGTGTCTGAAAGCCGTGTTAAATAGAGTATTTTTCATGGGTGTGAAGCGTGCCACGCCTATGACGAAGAGGCTACGAGATGTTTAGGAAATGTTCCCTTTTTTCATGATCTATGTCGTGCGATGAAAAGTCTTTCTATCCTTCTAGTTTGTGCTATTTTCGATTGCAGAATCATGGATCCTCGAAGAATGAACGGAAGGAGGAATGGAGGTGGTGAAGGCCACGAGAATGGAAATGGTTATGGGCATCAGCTAGCCCCATCAGTTCAGGAGCCTCAGGCACCGGAGCCGGCTACTCATGCTAAGTTCTGGGCCGCTATTCAGATGCTTGCGCAGGCCTTGACCGCTCAGGTCAATCAGCAGGCCTTTGCACATGTTTCGTAAAATGGTAACGCAGCGACGGCTCGAGTTAGAGACTTCTTGCAGATGAACCTGCTGGAGTTCCTTGGGTCCAAGGTGGATGAGGACCCACATGAGTTCATGGATGAGATTGTCAAGATCACCCAAGTCATGGGGGTGAATGGGGTTGAATGCGCTGAGTTGGCCTCTTATCAGCTAAAAGGGGTCGCGCACATCTGGCTTCGCCAATGGAAGGATAGCAGGGTCGCAGGAGTAGGTTCGGTCACTTAGAAGAGTTCCATGTTGCATTTCTAGACCGGTTCTTCCCTCAAGAGATGAGGGAGCTGAAGGCAGCTGAGTTCATGAATTTGAAGCAAGGGAGGATGACTGTACAAGAATATTCCCTTGAGTTCACCCGCCTATCAAAATATGCCCCAGAGTTGGTAGCTAATCAGAGGATGCGGGTGAGTAGATTCGTCCATGGAGTAGCGGGTTATTTGGACAAGGATTGTCGGACCGCTATGCTCCATCAGGAAATGTATTTCCCGCGGATAGTGTTGTACGCTCAACAGATAGAGGAAGCACATTCGAGAGAGAGGGAGGCCAAGAGGGCCAGGACCGAGGACCACAAATTCTCTTAGTAGAGGTCCGGTAGTGGGCACCGACAACAACCCCACCAGAGATCATCGCCCTAACACCTTCAGCATTGAGTGTGCCATCCAGGCCTAGGCACGATTAGAGATGGCGAGCATCATGCTCGAGGGGTCATAGTAGTAGACCAACAGATTCCAGCATCCCATCTTGTCGCAAGTATGGTTGGGGGCACACAGGCCAGTGTTTGGAAGGTTCAGGTGCTTGTTTTGGGTGTGGGAAGTCCGGACACATGCTTAGAGATTGTCTAGCTGTGAGACAGGATCAGGTTGGGGGCGGATCTTAGTTTCTACTCCAGTGGGTGACTCGGTTATAGCTAGATGGGTGTATAGAGGTTTCCCAGTCTCAATCCTTCATAAGGCCACCTCAGCAGATTTGATAGAGTTAGCCATGACCGATTTCAATGTTATTCTCGACATGGATTGGCTATTTGCATGCTATGCTTCAGTTAATTGTAGAACCCGGGCAGTAGAGTTCAGATTTCCAGGTGAGCCAGTCTTATAATGGAAGGGTAGTTCAACCGTGCCTGTAGGTCGATTCATTTCCTACCTTAAGGCCAGGAAGATGATTTTGAAGGGTTGCATGTACCATCTAGTTAGGGTGAAGGATTTAGAGTCAGAAACCCCTACTATCCAGTCATTTCCAGTAGTACGTGAGTATCCAGAGGTCTTTCCTGATGATTTTCCAGGTGTTCCTCCCGAGTGGGAGATTGATTTCGGCATTGATCTTCTTCCCGACACCCAGCCGATATCTATTCCACCCTACAGAATGGCTCCAGCTGAGCTAAAAGAGTTGAAGAAGCAGTTGAAGGACTTGTTAGATAAGGGATTCATTAGGCCGAGCAAGTTTCCATGGGGTGCACCAGTTTTGTTCGTCTTGAAGAAGGATGGTTCGCTTCGGATGTTCATTGACTATCGATAATTGAACAAGGTCATCATCAAGAATAGGTATCATTTACCCAGGATTGATGATTTGTTTGATCATCTTCAGGGTGCTAAGTGTTTCTCCAAGATTGATCTCAAGTTCGGGTATCATCAGCTCAGAGTTTGGGAGAGTGATATCCTGAAGATAGCCTTTAGGACGCGGTATGGTCATTATGAGTTTGTAGTTATATCTTTTGGACTAACGAATGCTCATGCAACTTTCATGGACTTGATGAACAAGGTGTTTAAGCAATATCTAGACATGTTCGTGATTGTGTTCATTGATGATATCCTTATATATTCATGGAGCGAGGAGGAGCATGCCGCTCATTTGAGAATAGTGCTTTAGACTCTCAAGGATCGCCAATTGTATGCCAAGTTCAGCAAGTGCGAGTTTTGGTTGGACTCCGTAGCATTTTTGGGCCATGTGGTATCGAGTGAGGGTATAAAGGTAGACTTTCAGAAGATTGAGGCAGTGAAGAATTGGCCTAGACGAGTGAATCCCTTGGATATTCGGAGTTTCTTGGGCCTAGCAGGCTACTACCGGAGATTTTTTAAAGGTTTCTCATTGATTACACCACCTTTGACCCAGTTGACTCAGAAAAAGGTGAAGTTTCAATGGTCGGAGGCTTGTGAGAAGAACTTCCAAGAGTTGAAGGCTCGACTTGCTACCGCACCGGTGTTGACCCTACCTGAGGGTTTGGATGGTTTTGTTGTGTATTGTGATGCTTCAAGAATCGGGCTCGGGTGTATATTGATGCAGTGGGGAAAGGTAATAGCATATGGCTCTAGACAGTTAAAGATCCATGAGAAGAATTACCCAACCCATGATCTAGAGTTGGCAGCGGTGGTGTTCGCATTGAAGATATGATGACATTATTTATATGGGGTCCATGTGGATGTGTAGAACCACAAGAGTTTACAATATGTGTTCACGCAGAAAGATATCAATCTTCGGCAAAGGAGGTCGTTGGAGTTACTCAAGGATTACGATATGAGTGTCCTTTACCATCCGGGTAAGGCGAATGTGGTAGCGGACACACTTAGTAGGCTCTCAATGGAGAGTGTGTCCCATGTGGATGAAGGAAAGAAGGAGTTGGTGAAAGATGTACATCGATTCGCAAGGTTGGGAGTTAGGTTGGTCGACTTGACCGATGGTGGTGTTGTTGTCCAAAACGGATCAAAATCATCCTTGGTGACTGATGTGAAAGCTAGACAAGATGAGGACCCGATTTTGATAAAGCTGAAAGAAGTCGTTCGGAGTCAGAGGGTGGAGGTCTTCTCCCAAGGGAGAGATGGTGTACTGCGGTACCAGGGTCGTTTGTGTGTTCTAGATATGGATGATTTAAGGATCCGGATATTGCATGAGGCATAAGGAACCAGGTATTCTATTCATCCAGGTGCAACCAAGATGTATCATGAATGTGGGAAATATACAGGTGGAATGGCATGAAGAAGGATATTGTAGAATTCGTAGCCAAATGCCCAAATTGTTAGCAAATAAAGGTTGAACATCAAAGGTAGGGAGGAGTAATTCAAGATATCAACATTCCTACTTGGAAATGAGAAGAGATTAACATGGATTTCATTACAGGCCTACCTCGTACTCGCCGACAATATGATTCCATTTGGGTGGTGGTGGACAGGTTGAGTAAGGCTGCACATTTCCTACCGGTGAAGACCACAAACTCAGCGGATGATTATGCAAAATTGTATATCCGAGAGTTGGTTCGACTGCATGGAGTGCCCTTGTCTATTATTTTATAACGAGGTACTTAATTTACCTCCCAGTTCTGGCGGTCTTTTCAGAAGGGGCTTGAGACTTAGGTTAATCTCAGCAAAGCCTTTCATCCGCAAATGGATGGCCAGTGGAGCGAACAATCTAGACTCTCGAGAACATGTTGAGAGCATGCGTGATGGACTTTAAAGGTAGTTGGGATGATCACTTGCCCCTGATCGAGTTTTCTTACAATAACAACTATCATCCAGTATCCAAATGGCACCGTTCGAGGATCTCTATGGGCGAAGATATAGATCGCCCATCGGATGGTTTGAGGTTGGTGAGGCGGCTATGATGGGGCGAGATTCGGTTCACGAGGCTATGGTGAAGTTTCAGTTGATAAGGGACAGGTTGAAAACCGCTCAAAGTCTTCAAAAGTCATATGCTGATGTGAGGAGGAGAGAGTTGGAGTTCGAGGTGAACGATTGGGTATTTCTGAAGGTATCTCCCCTGAAGGGAGTCATGCGGTTTGGGAAGAAAGGAAAACTCAGTCCCCGCTATGCTGGTCCCTACTGGATTCTGAGAAGAGTTGGTAAGGTAGCGTATGAGTTGGACTTTCCCTCAGAGTTATCTTCCATGCATCCTATGTTTCATGTGTCTCTTTTGAAGAAATGTTTGGGAGATCCAACTCTAGTAGTCTCGGTGGACAGCGTTGGAGTAAAGGATAGCCTTAGCTACAAGGAGGTTCTAATCGAAATATTGGATCGTTAGGTTCAGAGGTTAAGGAACAAAGAAGTAGCTTCAGTTAAAGTATTATGGAGGAATCAGCATGTTGAAGGAGCTACGTGGGAAGCCGAAGCGGATATGATGGCTAAAT
>JACEIK010009076.1:0-12318 GCA_018107945.1 Datura stramonium
GATTTTACCCTGTAGTCCAGTCCCTGTAGGTTCGACATTCCGGTTCTTAAAAAGGGCCACTGTATTACTTGTACAACCCGTACACTTGTGGGCTCATCAACGCCCACGGGTCTGGACAGGACACTTGGCGCCAAGGCTCTGAAAATTAAGGTCAGAACCAATACCGAGACAACTACGACAAAAATGGGTACAGAGACAGAAGCCGAGGTCGTGAGAGAGAAGGAGAATGGAGAAGGAATGATGGTTACCGCAACGACCGAGCATGATTTTATGTTCCTCCTAATGGACATAAGGGGGAGGCTGGACAATCAAAATTAGAGAGCATGATGGCTGAGATGCTCAAAAAGGTGAGATCCACGGAGGAGCAGCTAAAAGATATTTGTGGAGATATATCTGGAATGGGCTAGAGAGTTGAGTCACATGCCATAGCCATCAAGAAAATAGAGTAGCAGCTGGATCAACTGTTGGAATCCCTAAAGCCTAGGAAAAAGGGAACACTACCTAGCAACATAATCTAAAATACAAAAAATGAAAGTCACTATATGGTTGTGATGACTAGGAGTGGAAGGACCACGATTGATTCCTCTTTGCCGGTTGTAGTTGAAATGCAAAGTAAGAAAAAAAGTGTAATTTATGATGATGATGAGGTTGCCGAGAAAGAGCTTAAGAAAGAAGCTGATTGACTGAGGCTCCAGTTGTTGAAAATGAGCCTGAAGATGAACAAGGAAAGAAACAAGGGGCCACACAAATCTATAAGGCTATCCCGAGAACACCACCATCGTTCCCTCAAAGAATGAAGAAGAAGGTGGAAGATGGTAAGTTTTAGAAATTTCTGTCCATGCTCACATAATTATCTGTAAGCATACCATTGGTCGAGGCATTGGAGCAGATGCCAGGATACGCCAAGTTTATAAAGGACTTTGTTACCAAGAAAAGGTCTGTGAGCTATGAGCCCGTGGGTAACTTGCATCACTGTAGCAGCATAGCCTCACGGGTCCTTGCCCAGAAAAAAGAGGATTCAAGTTCCTTCACCATCCCATGTACTATTGGTGACATTGAGTTCGCGAAAGCACTCTACGACTTGGAGCAAGCATCAATCCGATGCCATTAGTTGTGTTTAAGCCGCTGGTCTTGGGAGCCCCTACACCAACTACTATGCAGTTATTGATGGCCGACCGAACTGTGAAGAAGCCTGTGGTGATCCTATTTGATGTTCTTGTCAAGGTGGAATCATATTCCCAGAAGACTTTGTGATCCTTGATTGCGAGATTGACTTTGAGGTCCCCATCATTTTGGGGCGACCATTCCTTGCCATTTGGAGGGCTTTGATAGATGTGGAGGATGGACAACTAAAGTTCAGGCTTAATAAAGAGGAGGTTAGCTTCAATGTCTTCCGGTCAGTGAAGCAACCAAATAAGTTTAGAGTGGTCTCAGCAATTGTGGATGAGTCTGCGTTTCATGACGAAGTCTGAGTAGTCAAGAGACTTACGTCATGTTGCGACGTTGAATCAAGCACTTCTTGGGAGGCAACCATGAGGTGGTTTGGTGAATTCTGAGTAATCGAACCACCTGCGTCATGCTGTGATGTTAAATCAAGCACTTCTTGGGAGGCAATCCTAGTTTATTGACTTATGAGTGCTGAGTGTGTAGGTGAAACAAAAACATGTTGCATAAAAATTACAGTATATACTGGTACTACGAGCCCCATTACGACTCTTAAGAGCTTTGTATGGGCTGTAGTATGAGTCATGGTGAGAAGCAGAGACATGGCCTAATGCATGAGTTTGTGGTATGGTTGGTCCTATGACTCGTAACCCCATTGTATGAGTCGTAGTACACACTATAGTTATAAATTATGCAAAGTATGGAACTCCAGTTCAGAGTGACCTATGAGTCGTGGTACGGTTCGTAGCTTCATAGTACGAGTCGTATGATGTGCTCATAGGTCCACAGGTAAGTTTTCTTAAACCCCTGCTACGAGTCCTAAGGACAAGTCATCGGTCCTCCGTACAACTCGTGGTACGAGTCGTAAGGGGCCAAATTACTTAAGTTGACTCGACTCGACCCAAAGTTTTAAAAAATTTTCCCTAAAGTATTTAAGTTCCAAATCACTCAGAATCTTCTCCCACTCATTCAAAACTTGAACTCATGAAAACCCCCCACGACTCCATCACACCCATAACTCTAGAACTAATATGGATTGAGAAAAATTTGTTCTCGAATAACATTGCTCAAATTGAGTTCCAACCCTAGTCACTGAAACACACACAAAGTGAGCCAGAAGTTTGTAGAAAAATCAAGTAAGTAACTATGCTTTGAATAGGGTAAAAAGACCTTTTTGCTTGCATGAATTTGTTTCAACAACTGGGAATCCTCAAAATGTATGAAAATAGTGACTTGCAATAAGATTGTGTTGATTGGATAGGAATTTGAACATGCTTATAATCAAAATTAAATTGTAATGCACTGAGTTACGGTTTGTGAATCAACAAGGGAGGACTGGGTGGTTGATAAAATGTGAAAAATGCATGCCTAGAATTTGGGAGTTCTGAGTACCCAACATAAATTGAATTTACCTGCAAAACTGACATTAACAAAGGCAAGGAAAGGCTTCAAAAGCCTTCTTACGACTCGTCGTTTCACATTATGACTCATAGGATGGTTAGTTAGGACTGTCCTAAGCCAAATATATGGCAATCAATTGGTACAAAACCTAGTACGACCCGTGGTATCCTACTATGAGTCGCACTGGCAATCATACTAGGAATCTGAAAAGGGTCAAGTCTAAAGGCAACAATAGATCCTTACTACGACTCATAGAATCGACTTACTGATCATACCATGAGTCGTGGAAAAATGCATAACAATGGTTTGTAAGGGGTATCCTAAAATGATTCGTGGTACGGATCATACCTTCATGGTACGAGTCGTACCTCAGAGTCGTGACTGTGACCTGAGATGCTACGAGTCTTAGTACGGATTGTACCCTCTAGGTACGACTCTTATTGTAGACCCATGAAAAAATTTAGAAGATACATTCTTGTTTTCTTTTTCTCAGATATGAAGTTCTAACCTTTTTTCTCCACAGGTGCAATAACTTTAAAGAAGAAAGCAACCAAATCCGCCAAGGACAAAGCCGTCAGGGCAGAGATAGCTACTAGGAGGGCATTGAGAGATGAGCCCTCTGACTCTGAACATGCAATCATCTCTCCTAGTAGTTCGGTAGAAGAGTATCGGGTGGATACATCTGACACCAATGGGACCCGAACCACTAGGGAAAAAGCTAAAGCCCAGGCCAAGGCGGCCACTGCCACATCTATTGATGCTTCCCAATCTGAGGAGGGAGTTGATGAATAAGTCTAAGAGTCCGGTAGTGGCTCTAATAATGATGAGGGTCCGAGGAGGCCTAATCCGGCGATGGAGATAGTGAGTCTGGATCCGATGATGAGGCAGCCAATGTTGAGGAAGAACAGACTCTACCTAGTTAGAATTGTACTATTTTGTGGAGAGTACCAAGGGCACAAGAGATCTACGAGCATGGTCTCTCTCTCACTTCCAAGAACCACTCTAGGAGGAGTATTCAAGAAGAGCCGTAGATCCTCACCAATGCACTAAATGAGGTGGAAGGGATGAAGTGAATATTCAACTACTACAGATTTTAGTGGATGGCTAGAACACCGGATCGATACACTTGAGAGATCGTTCAGGAGTTCTATGCTAATTATTTAGCTACCACGGAACAGAAAGAAAATGAGGGGCAGAAAGTGAAGGATCAGCCCAAGTTAGAGATCGTAATGGTGCGAGTATAAGCCTTGTGGTTATGAAATCTTTGGATATCTCTAGTCTACTGTGATATCTAATATGTGATATTCATACTTTTATAAATTTAGATATAAATGATACTTTTATGATAGATTTCCTCACGATTCAAGTTCAGTATATATATACGTATTTTGCTTCTATATGGCTTTGAGTTAGCATGAATTCATATTTCAGTCTTTTGTGATTTTATCATGATTTTAATATACAAATGTTGACAACATAATCAGTATTTTCAGGTTCTTTAGGCTCTCAGAATACTATTAGATAAAGTTTTTGACTTAGCTTTAAAAACACTAGTTTTCGAGCTATTTATAAATTATTAGTAAACTTATCAATTGGGAGTAGTTCTTTGCACTAAGCTGGTCCAGGGTTCAGCTCACCCAAGACCTAAAACTACGTGCCACCATAGGTTATTAGCCTAAATGAGCATCAGTTTTAGTTATCTCATTATTCATATCTTTATACCCTAACAAGGTATATTGGGTCCTATACATGGGACATATACATCAAACTCCACTGTTAGCTCCCGTTCTTATATGTCAGTTAATAGACTCTCCAATCATTTAGTACAGTTACAGTCTTAGTCACAATTATGGACTCAGTTTTTAGTACATGTACATAAGCCTTAAATTAGTTTTATTATGCTTGTATTTCGTATTTCATACTACTATCAAACATTGACATTTATGTATTTTAGTAACGGTCATGGTACTTTAGTTCAGTTATGCATTTTAGTACAACTCTTTAGACTATCAGTATGCTCTATTGTATTCCAATTGCATATCTCATATACTTAGTACATTCAAAGTACTGACCGCATATTTCTTATGTTATATCATTTTATAATATAGGCTTAGGCTCTTAGACTCAGCGGCGGGGTTAGCTTCTCTTTCAGGCTTATTGCAGCAAAGTTCCATTGGTGAGTCCTCATCTTTCGAGGACCGGAGTTTTCATCTTCAACATTTGTAATTTCAGTTTTATCTTTAGACCATAGAGTTAGCTGAGGGTTTGTCCCAGCAACTCATCAGTTTCTTTTAGAAGGATTTCAGACAAAACATGTTACTTTTAACTTGAGTTTCAATATTTGAGCAAATATTAGTAATTTATCAGATGCTCTTGATTTAATCAGTATTTGGTTATTGTTTTTAAACAACTTCTTCTAAATAGTCTATTTTAGTAGTTCTGTCACTATAGAAATATGTTATGCCATGGGTTTGCTGGGGTCACTTGTGATCCTAAGTACTGTGTCATGTTTAGAGTGCAGACTCGGGTCGTGACACCGGTAGAAAGAATTCCATAACAAACCAATAAAATCACACAAGAGTCTAGAAAATGAGCCTTGGTTTCTCAAAAGGAGGTCATTCATATTTTCCATAGCATGTTTTCAACTTTCAAAACCAATGCTTGCATCTTCGATCAAATTAACATATAACCCAAGCACCTAGCATCAAATAGGTTCCTAATGACTAACATCCATCAAGACAGTCGTCAACCATCCATCGTTGGGAAAAGCCTTTTCTTCTCTTAGAAAAAATAAATAAGTTAAACTACTCCTAAAATAAAAAATTTTACTCGGTTCAAAGATCTCCCCTTTGGAAAAGAACCGAAGCCATTATAAAAACTAAAGGGTCGATGAGCCATGCCATTTTTAAAAATTTTTTAAATAGAAACTTTATGGCATCCTCACCCTTAATATAAAAATATCAGAAGATATACCCTCACTCCACACGTAATGTCATGCTTTGTCCTCAGAACATCTATAAAGTAAAAATCATACATGCGTGAGAAATACTCGTTAAGGCCCACTAGGGACTAAATAGCAATATTTCCTTTGATCCACGGGTTGCACGATCCTACACTTAAGATCAAGATGTGCTCTTTAGCTTAAATTTTAGGTAATCAAACTTCCCCTTCTCTGCACAAAAAATAAACAAAAGTGACACCATATATAATATTGAAAAAAAATACACTATTACAAATTTGGTTGCCTCCCAATCAGTGCCTGATTTAACTTTGCAGTATGATGTATCTCTCAGCTCAATATAACCTCCTCCATTTTCTCCTCATTTTCGGAGGTTTTTCAAATTCCTTTCTTCTTCTCTTTTGCTCCATCTCACCACCATTCGCTCATGCTCTGCCCACGTGCCGACTATGAGTAGCTTGACTTTACTATTTCTTATCTCATCACCACAGTGTTTCTCAACTTTCTCTGTCACCAACCCACACTTATCATAGACCACCTCTATGATCATGCATAAGTCTTGGTAGGGTAAAGGTATGAAGATGGCACACATTTAACATGGCCTCCTCATCATATACTCTCATCTTGAGCTTTCCCGCTTTTACATCAATGATGGCCCCTCCAGTAGCTAAGAATGGTCGCCCCAATATGACTGGCACCTTTTTATCTGCTTCAAAATCAAGTATTATGAAGTCAGTAGAAATCGCAAACTTACCAACTCGAATAAGAACGCCCTCAATGATGTTGTCTAGAGTGATGTGTGATTTGTCAGCTAGTACCAAAGTGATAGTAGTGGGCCTCAGTTCTCCCAAACCAAGTGTATTTAATAAAGATAGGGACATCAAATTGATACTTGTCTCCAAATCACATAAATCTCACCCCACTTCACATTTACCAATTTGTATGTGGAGGGTGCAATTCCTGGATCTTTTAGATTTTGGGGAATCTTGATCAACACCCTTGAGCTGCACTTTTCAGTAAGTGCAACTATCTCAAACTCGATCAATCTCTAGTTGCAAGCAACCACATGTCTCAAATACTTTGCATATTTGGGAATCTACTTTAGAGCATCAATCATAGAAATTTTTATGTATAGATCCTTGAAAATATCAAGGAAATTCTTGAACCCATCCTCGTCCTTGCATTTCTTATCAATGGTGGTGGCAGTCTCTCAACTTCATTTTTAGGCTACCCAGTAACCTTTACCTAAACTTCTCTCTTTTGTGAAAACACTATTCACCTATGTGCTAAGTTAGCCTCTATGGGAATAGTAGGGGAGGTATACTTTCCTTCCACACAGTTTTCCTTCTGCGCTCTAGCTCTACCTTTGGAAGCACTGTATCTTCTTCTATGAAGGTGGAGCTACAGATAACTCCTTTCCACTTCTCAATAAAATGGCCATCACCTGCTTAGGATTCTTCTCTATGTTGCTCGGTAAGGTGCCTGCAGGCCTAGCATGTTTCAAAGAAGCCATCTGTCCCATCTACCTCTCCAGCTTATGTATGGACTTTTGCATCTCATTTATCATCTGGGTTCATTGATCCATCCATTGCTTCATTGTTTCCTCTAATGAGATATTAAGATGCTTCCCATAATTTCTCTGAAAGTTATTGTGGGGCCTCTGAAAGTTTTAATTTCCTCCCCATGGAGGGTTTACTGCATTCCTGTACCCCTGGTTGTAATTATTCCTTAAGAATCCTCCGTTGTGACTCAGTTGTAGATAGATTCTGGGTTTAGTAGACAACCTAAATAGATATGATTTCTTCACAAGCCTTATATGACGGAAATGGAGTCTAAACTTGCTGAACCTGATTCACCATTAGTGTAGTTACAAACTTGTTGATCATGTTACCAACTGAATGATATATGACTGAATCACAACTACACCATCAACCTCAAGTTTCCCTAGAACCTTGGTTGCTGCGAGCCCTCTGCCTGAATCCTGATAATCCTGACTTTCGGCTGACATGAGATTTAGTAGAGCTTCTATCTCATCATAACTTTTGGAAAGTATATGTCCTTGTGCAATAGCATCCAGTAAAATATTTGACTCTAGCTTTAGTCCCTTTATAAAATTATGCCCAATGATCTTCTTTGGCTACATGTGATGAGGGCAATCTCATAGATAACCCTTGTATCTCTCCCATGCTTGAGTTAAGGTTTCACCATCCTTCTGAATGAACCCTGAAATCTTTCCTCTTAACTCATTTGTTTTCCTAGAAGAGAAAAACCTATTTATGAACTTATTGGAAAGAGCTTCCCAAGTGGTAATAGACCCTGCTGGTTCATTCTGTAGCCAATTTTTTGCCTCTCCAATCAGTGGAAATAGGAACAGAGTGAGGTTAATGTACCATAAAAAATGTTTTGATAATGAAAGTTCTCACTCATTTCCACAAATATCATCAAATACCTATGGGGATCCTCATGCGGCTTACCTTGATATAACAAGAGTTTTGAACCAACCACACGATTTCGTCCTTCAATTCAAAGTTCCTAGTGATGGCCGACTTGATGATTGCTTAAGAAGCATTCTCCAAGTTTGGCCAAGCAAAATTCATCACTAGAATCCGTTCTTGGTCATTGGCATGGTTCTGTCCATTGTTGTCTGCCATTACTACTAACCGATCGAATGTTCTCTTTATTTCAGGATGAAATGAGGCCAAGGGTTTCCCTTGACTTCGAGTAACTAACATACACTGAATGAACAATACCTGAGATGTGCAACAACAAACACAAAGTAAAATACTAAATAGTGGAATAAAAATTACAACAAAAACTAATTAATCAATATTCAAGTCCCTGACAACGGCATCAAAACTTGATATGGTTGAGTGCACACACAAGTGTATGTGGTCATCAAGTAATATAGGACAGAAGTCCAGATATCATCCCAAAGAGACTTGTCATATTAATTATTCCAGTTTGAATCCTTATTTCACTATTCGAGAGAGAAGGAAAATTAGTTTTGTAAGAAATTAAAATAAATTCTATTAAACGTTATAATATAAATTAAAATTTTTGGAAATTCGTTCGGGAATACTATGTTTAAAATGATGACTAAAATCCAGGGCCTTGGAACTTTCACTTTCAGGTTGAGTTATCAAGTTCAATGACACAAAACTTAGTCTCCAAGATTGTTAGTTTTAGATTACGAACTCATTTCTCAACTTATTCTTCCGAATAGTCAAGACCTATTTCACTAACTTTAGCACCTATATTCCTATGGTTGCTGGAGAAAAGTAAAATGCCGATTAAAGATACCTGCTTCAACTAAGTAGGGTTGCAAGGTATATCAGTATTCACAATAACGAAATCAATTTCCTGTAATATTGACAAAGAATAAAAACATATTTTATGATTATTTTAACCCTCATTTTTTCCCTCTTCCGAGTTCAACAGATGAGCCAATAGAAATTATTCGAAAGATGATCAAACTAAAAACAATCATTAAACCAAGAAAGCATACACAATCTTAAAAATGAGATTTAAACGTCTAGCATAAATGAACTTTAAACTACAACCATCATACAAGTGACCAAAACCCTAGATTAAGGTTATTAGCCACTCATGTTCATGCATAAAACCATAAGAATTGTCATTCTCATGCAAGAAAAAGTAAGGAAGTAAAGTAGAAGAAAAATCTAAAAGATGAAACTCTTGTCTCTTCGTTCTTCCCAAAAACAACGTTGACCCTAGTCGAATAATAGTGGTGATTCTCCTCCAAAATATCTTAGGGTTTGTTTATATAGTCAATGGAAAAAGACACTCTTAGCCCTACTTAAATTCAACTTTTAAACATAGAAAATGGACTCCCGGATAGGCCTGGCACGCCACGCCAGTCGTAGCACCAACCTATACTTGGACTTCGTTTGAAATTTAGGTTCTGGCACGCCATGCCAACCAAAGAGCCAAGGTGTTATAAAAATTCTGAAGTTTGGGCTCTGGCGCAGTACCCCAGCCAATGCACCAGCTCTGGACTTGTATTTTTCTAATATTTGAGCTCTAATGCACCAGCTTGGTTTTGTCTGAGAACACCTTCTAAAGATTCTCCAAAGCTCCGAGCCTTCCTTTATAGCTCTTTTTGGGTAGATTTCCACCACATTTACATGTAAAGCACATATAAAATTACAACATAGGAATACAAATCCATAGATATGATACTCAAAAAGAGATGACAAAAGTACTAAAATGCGAGGAAAATAGAGACTAAAAATACGTACTTTTGGTCTCTCATCAATATTCAAAAAAATGGTGAGGAACGTCGAATATGGGAATGTTTGACAAAAAATAGAGTTCATTAGAATAATAGATGAAACAATAGAGGCGGTAGATTTGGTTGATATAATCACTCAAATCCATAGAGTGAGCATAGAATTGGCCAAAGTTCATGAAGCGCTTGACGAGAAAATAGCTAAAAAGCTGAATTTTTGTGAGGCTACTAGAACCTAGATTGAAGATCTTTTGCTGCGAAGAGCTATTAGCAATATCAAAGGGTGAAAGGTTGCAGATCATCCAAAAGAAAAACTTCGGAGCCTAAAGAGTTTAATTGTGCAAGGAGTGCCAAGAAACTCAAATTTTTTTTGTAGGATATGGAGTAGTACTTCCATGTTACCCATGTGCAAAACAAAGACAAAGCTTCAATCACCACGATGTACTTAGCCGATGATGCTAAATTATGGTGGCATACGCGCATGGAAGATGATGTTAGTGCTCGACATCCGAAGATTGATTCATGGAAAATGTTGAAAAAAGAGTTTAAGGATCAATTCTTTCGTAGCAATGTAGGCTGGATTGCTAGAGACCATTTGAAAAAGTTAAGGAAAACTGAAATTGTAAGGGATTATTTCAAGGATTTCACTTCTTTGATGTTGGATATTAGCAACATATCTGAGGAGGACAAGTTGAAAAATTTAGTGTATGGATTGAAAATGTGGACACACAATGAACTATGAAGACAAAACATCAAAGACCTTCCTAGTGTCATTGCGGTTACGGATGCATTGCCAGATATTCATTTGGGGCGGGAGGATGCTAAAATTTCTTCTTCTACTTCAAAGTCCAAAAATGGAAAAAAGGACAAGGTGAAGGAATGGAAGAGATATGACAACAAAGAACATGCTATTAAAAATAATTACAAATGAAAGGAAAAGTAGGATGCTGGACCTACAAAGAGAAAAGCGAAAATGGGCAAGTTTGGTGGTTATTTTGTTTGTGATAGAAGGGATGTATAAAAAGGGCTAAACTTGTGAATTCTCTACTAGACAAAACCGATGAAGAAGAACAAGAACATGAGGAACTAGTGGGTATTCTTAATCCATTATGTGTGTAAAACAAGCAGCAAGTTGATAGACTTCAAATTAAATCATCGAAGATGACGAGTCTAACTAGTGGGGGTGGTTTATTAGCCCCTTAACTAGTTGACTCGTCTAGAGTGGACAATGACAAGGTCATGGGCATGTTGGATTTTTCATACATATACTCAAGGACACGATAAACATTCAACAGGACAAGATGACAACTTTTGCTCTTCGAGCAGATATTGTCAGACTCTCATTTGAGAGTTCAATGTCGCATATGATGCCATGTTCCAAGCCACTAATTTTGGGCTGAGATCACTTGTGAAGTCACTATAATATATATAATTCAGAGGAATGCAAGTTGATATCTTCCCCATAAGGCATTTTCAAAGCTAAGGTGTGTGCAATGGCACCAAGACATGACACCGGGGGGGGGGGGCAAGTGATGACCAAGAACTTGAGTGTGGCAAGGCATCTTGGCAAAGACTTGACAAGGTATGGAAAGAATAGTGTCATAAGGGCATGAATTGATAATCAAGACAAAGAATTAGGCAAAAAAACTAGCAAAATTAAGGCAGCAATACATGGGGCATCGATGCCAAATCAAGGCAAGGAAAAATGTGGGTGACATTGGCATTGGCATTGATAAAACACATTGAGCGGGAGTAATTCCCAACAATGATGCACATAGTTATCCCATGGTAGGTGCATCTGGACGATACAGGCACAAGCAGGCTGCAGTTATAAAACACATGTCATGTATAAGGCAGGCGGTTGGGCAGTTGAGCCTAGTTCAAATTTGGTTGTGGCTTTGTTTGGGTGTCAGATTTGAATTGTGTTGAATCTCTCAAGAAGTTGTGGGTTGTCAACGACATAGCATAGAATTAGGTTGAGTGGGTCAAGTTGTCCTATAAAATGATGTCATATGTCAGCAGAGGGCTGACAAATAACAATTTATAAGTGTGCAACCTGCCTTCATGGGTAAAAATGAATTGTATGTTCTAAATGTGAGTAATAATACTTGTAAGGACAGAATCTAAGAATTTCTAGGGAGATCTTATTATCTTGGGTGGTATAAATTTGTGAGGGTTCTTGTTTTCACTTAATAATACGAGTTGAAAACTAGTTTCTGTAAGTTATGCCTTGTGTTCTAATTTCTTTCATCTATTGCTGCCTAAAAATGAAAAAAAGTGTTTCTCTCCATTATTGCTGCCTAAATTCAAGTAAAAAACCAAATAGTCTAAAATTTGGCCTCTCTATTATTGCTTCCTAAATTCAAGTAAAGAACCAAACAGTCTAAAATTTGACTAAGTGTTGGAACATTTTGGGTCGCAAGGGTGCTGATTATCGCGCAGGGAGAAACCTCGTGCTGCCGAGTATTCAAAATCACCCCTATGTCAGAGAGTTAGATTGAAGTATATATGTAAATGACATCTGCCCCAACGAAGTAGCAAGAAC
>JACEIK010009077.1:0-15949 GCA_018107945.1 Datura stramonium
TCAGTACAGATAAGCTTATTTCAGATCCCGCCAGCCCAGACAGTTTCAGCTACTTTCTGCTATTTAGAACTACCAGTATTATTGCTTATATTCAGTTATGCTCAGTTTGCTTTACATACTCGGTACGAGTGGTATTGACGCCCATTTGGGGCGCTGCATTACTTGCCTGAAGGTACTCACAGATGAGGAGCCGATACCTCGTAATTCCATCCAGCACATTGAGTCATTAGCTCTTGTCATCTGGAGCTAGACAGCTAGAGGTTTATTTATGTTCTTTGGTTATACAGTATGGGTAGGCCGGGGACCTGTCCCGACCATATTATGAGTATTCTTAGAGGCTTGCAGACTGTATAAAAATTTTCCTGTGGTTAGTTGTGCCGGTCGTGTGAGGTCGTGCGTATGTTTTAGTTGTTTATGTCAGCCGTGTGAGGCCTCATTCAGTTGGTAGTGGTGACCTTGTCAGTCACGTAGATGTTTAGCATCTATTTTATTGATTCAGAAGTAACTAGACAGCATGGTGGCCTTGTCGGCCCGCATAGCTTCCCTTATATTGATACGATTCTGGTTAGTTGTTGTTGTTGTACAGGTGGTTATAGGCCTAGCCGACCGGAGGCTGTATTTACATCCGTTATATAGCCCATCGCTTTCTTGAATCCAGAGTTAGAGCCAGCCAGGCACCAGAAGTGCTTAGGCTCAGTAGTCCAGAAGTCCAGGTCTTAATAGGGCACCAGGTTCCAGTCATGCCTCCCAAGGCGGGGCGTGACAAACTTGGTATCTGAGCAGGTCGTGTCCCAGGGAGTCTGTAAGCCGTGCTAAGTAGAGTCTTGTCTATGGATGTGTTGTGCACCACATACTATAGGCAGGAGGATGCAAGGCATAATAGGATGGTTACTCTTTTATCATATTCAGTTGTGCCATAGAGCAGTACAGTGTAGGGTTGAGTTCTCAAAACTTATCATACTCTTTGTTTACAAATTAAAATGGCAAACCAGCGAAACCCTGCCACAGGCAGAAGGCTGGATACCACAGCAGGAGAAGGCACCAGCAGGATGCCTCAGCTTCATTTAGAATCAGCCCGATCTGAGGGCGATACAGANTATATAGCCCATTGTTTCCAGAAATCTGAGATAGAGCTAGCCAGGCACCAGATGTGCTTAGGCTCACCAGTTAGCAGTCCAGGTCCTACTAGGGCACCAGTGCCAGTCATACCCCCCAAGGCGGGGCGTGACATCTACTTACCCATTGATGATATTTATAAACCCAGCATGAATTATGATTTAAATCATGAATTTATTATGTTACCCATCACGATTTTATGGAATTAAAGCTATATGCATGATCTACAAGTATGTATGAATCTTATGAATCATGAATTTTGGTTTTGGCCGACTCACGGGCCTCGTGTCATGGCTAGTTCACGTATGTTCAAGCATGATTATGATTATCATGATTTAACTAGCCCATGAACCCATGCATGTTATACTATGAGCACTATATATATGTTTTGGGAGTAGTATCGAACACCGAGTAGGTTCGGGCCCTAGGTTATGGCCCTGATCTCATAAACTACGTGCCACCATAGGTATTTTGGGACCCTTGATGACTTTCCCCGACCCAATTGTCCCTTCTCACGTGTGATCACGCCTTTCATGATTCTATCCTTGGAAAGGTACAAACACCCTCCCGACTATGGTCACAAGTCAGGCTTCATGTGTGTGCATATGGGTATGTTGTTTAAGAGAATGTCCCACTTAGTCGAGCTTCATGTGTGCTCATATGTGGTATGTCGGTTAAGAGAATCCCCCACTGTTCCTCATGATTGATGCATGTTATGATTATGTATGTTGGCTCAAGTCATACTCATTTATTATGACCATGATTATGTTTATGTTACGAATGTTTTGAAAACCTTGAGCCTTATTATATGTTATGATGATTTACGATACGAGCATGATGTCCTACTCTTATAATCTTTTATGAATTTTATATATGTTTTAAATGTCCATTTTACTTACCTTGCATACTCAGTACATTTCATGTACTGACCGCATACTTTCTATGTTGTATTGTTTTATGATACAAGCCCTAGCTCTCAGGCTCACCCTCACCCGTAGATTATCTCGGATTTGTTCTCAGCATTCTTAGTGAATCCTCATGTTCCGAGGGCTATGTATTCAGACTCTATGTTGTTCTTTCAGTTTCAGGATTGTTGGGTTAGTTGGGGAGTTGTTCCATCAACCCGTCTTTTCATGATTAGTGGCTTATCAGACTACAAATTGTAATCAGCTGTATTGTATGAGTCTAGCTTTTCTTTTCCTTTTATTATGTTATGATTACGTTCTTTTTATATTAAGTCTTCTGCTTACGTGATAGAATTAGACGTATGATCATGCCATGGGTTAACTTGGGGTCTCTCGGGGCTCCTTGTCCTATGTCTACGATCCGGGTGTATGTCCGAGTCGTGATAAACTTGGTATCAGAGCCATAGGTTTGAAGTGTCCTAGGGAGTCTGAAAGCCATGTTAAGTAGAGTCTTTTTCATGGGTGTGAAGCGCGCCACACTTATGACGAAGAGGCTACTAGACGTTTTGAAATTTTCCCTTCTTTCATGATCTATCTCATGCGATGAGAAGTCTTTCTATTCTCCTAATTCGTGCTATTCGCATTTGCAGAATCATGCCTCCATGCAGAGTGAGTGCCAGAAGAAATGGTAACGTTAATGATCAAAAGGATATCGATGATGGTGAGCATCAGCCAGCCCCACCCGTTCACAGGGACTACGCACTAGAGCCAGCTACCCACGCTGAGTTTAGGGCAGCAATTCAGATGCTGGCATAGGCCATGACTGCCCAGGTCCAGAATCAATTGGTGGCGCATTTCCCTCAGAATGGGAATGCAACGACAACTAGGGTGAGGGATTTCTTGAGGATGAGCCCTCCGTAGTTCACAGGGTCAAAGATGGATGAGGATCCACATGATTTCATTTAGGAGATTCTGAAGATCACCTGGGTTATGGGGTTGAACAATCGAGAGTGCGTTGACTTGACCTCCTATCAGCTTAAGGGGGTGGCTCACATATGGTTCAAGCAATGGAGAGATGCCAGGACAGTGGGTGCAGGCCCCATAGGTTGGGAGGAGTTTCACACGGCATTTATGGATTGATTCTTCCCTGGGGAGATTGTGGAGCTCAAGGCGGCCGAGTTTGTTAATTTGAAATAGGGTAACATGTATGTCCAAGAATACGTATTGGAGTTTACCTTATTATCTAAGTATGCTGCGGAGCTAGTGGCAGACCAAAGGGCTCGGGTGAGCCGTTTTGTGCATGGGGTGGCGGACTACTTGGACAAGAATTGCAGGATCGCCATGCTTCATCGGGATATTGACTTACCCCGTATTGTATTGCATGCATAGTAGATAGAGTCAGTTTACAGGAAGCAGAGGGAGGCCAAGAGGGACAAGACTGATAGTTGTGGGGTTTCTTAAGCCAGGTTAGGGGGTGGACAACATCAGTAGTCCCAGCACAGGTCCATCGCTCTAGCCCCATCATCGGCCAGTACGCCATCGAGGTTCAAAGGAGATCAGAGGAGCAGAGCTTCAGACTCGAGGGATCAGGGTAGCATGCAGGTGTAGCGTACTTTTCCATCTTTTGCCAAGTGCGGAAAGAATTATCCCAGAAGGTGCTTGGTTCGTCAGATGTGTATTTGGGGTGTGGCCAACCCGGGCATAGACTCAGGGATTTCCCCTTAGCCATATTAGGGATCGGTGGGACCCGTTCAACAATAACTAGTTCTGCATCTCCAGAAGCTCGTCCCCCTCAGCAGGGTGCCTCTACCAATTCAGCTGGCGGTCAGCGCCAAAATAGGTTTTATGCTTTAGTACCCCGCCCGGAGCAGGAGGCTTCACCAGATGTGGTCACTGGTATGTTGCAAGTATTCCATATTGATTCTTATGCCTTGCTAGATCCAGGAGCTACTTTGTCTTTTGTGGCCCCTTATATTGCTAGTAGTTTTGGAGTTAGCCTTCAAATTCTATCCAAACTGTTCTATGTCTCTACTCCAGTCGGTGACTCGGTGGTAGCTAGGCGGGTGTATAGAGGTTGCCCCATTACAGTGTTGCATAAGGTTACCTCCGCAGACTTAGTAGAGTTGGCTAAGACTGACTTTAACATCATTTTGGGTATGGATTGGTTTTTTGCATGTTACACTTCAATAAATTGTAGGACCCGTGCGGTGGAATTTCAATTTCTGGGCGAGTTAGTTTTAGAGTGGAAGGGTAACTCAGTTGTACCAGCCGATCGATTTATCTCGTATCTTAAGGCTAGGAAAATGATCTCTAAGGGTTGCATGTACCACCTAATTAGGGTGAAGGATGTGGGGTCCAAGACCCTGACTATTCTGTCAGTTCCGGTGGTGTGTGAGTTTCCAGAGGTTTTCCCCAATGATTTGCCAGGTATTCCTCCGTAAAAGGAAATTGATTTCGGTATTAATCTCTTACCCGATACACAGCCCATCTCTATTCCTCCCTAAAGGATGTCCCCAGCCGACATAAAGGAATTAAAGGATCAGTTGAAGGACTTATTAGATAAGGTCATTATCAGGCCAAGCAAGTCTCCATGGGGTGCATTGGTGTTATTTTTTCGAAAGAAAGATGGTTCCCTTCGCATGTGTATTGATTATCGGTAATTGAACAAGGTCACCATCAACAATAGGTACCCTTTACCCAGGATCGATGATTTGTTTGACCAGCTTCGAGGTGCGAAGTGTTTCTCCAAGATTGATCTCAAGTCCAATTATCACCAGCTCAGGGTTCGGGAAAGTGACATCCCAAAAACTGCTTTCAGGACTCAGTATGGTCACTATGAATTTGTTGTTATGTCTTTTCGACTGACCAATGCCCCTGCAAAATTTCACGGGTTTTATGAATAGGGTATTCAAGGAATATCTGGACATGTTCGTGATTGTGCTCATCGATCATATCCTTATATACTCCCGGAGCGAGGAGGAGCATGCTGCTCACTTGAATGTAGTGCTTCAGACCCTCAAGGATCTTCAGTTGTATGCGAAGTTTAGAAAATGTGAGTTTTGATTGGACTCTGTAGCATTCTTGAGCCATGTGGTATAGAGTGAGGGCATAAAGGTAGATTCTCAAAAAATCGAGGCGGTAAGGAATTGGCCCAGATCGGTGAACCCATAAGATATCAGGAGATTTTCGGGCTTAGTGAGTTACTACCGAATATTTTTTGAGGGTTTCTCATCTACTGCGGCACCTTTGACCAAGTTGACTCAGAAGAAGGTGAAGTTTCAATGGTCGGAGGCTTGTGAGAAAATCTTCAAAGAGTTGAAGACCCGACTCAGTTCAGCATCACTGTTGAGACTACCTGAGGGTACTGATGGTTTTTTGGTATATTCTGATGCTTCGAGGATCGTACTAGGGTGTGTGTTGATGCTCCTCCTTCGCACTGTAGCCGGAATTTCGCACCNCCTGAGGGTACTGATGGTTTTTTGGTATATTCTGATGCTTCGAGGATCGTACTAGGGTGTGTGTTGATGCAGCATAGGAAGGTGATAGTATATGCCTTAAGACAGTTGAAAATCCATGAAAATAATTATCCGACTCATGATTTTTAGTTGGCCGCGGTGGTGTTTGCATTGAAGATATGGCGGAATTACTTGTATGGGGTCCACATGGATGTATTTACGGACCACAAGAGCTTTCAATATGTGTTCACCCAGAAGGATCTCAATCTTCGGCAAAGGAGGTGGTTGGAGTGACTAAAGGAATAAGACATGAGTGTTCTTTACCACCCGAGCAAGGCTAATGCTGTTGAGGATGCACTTAGAAGACTCTCTATGGAGAGTGTGTCCCACGTGTATGAGGGAAAGAAGGAGTTTGTGAGAGATGTCCATCGAGTTGCGAGGTTGGGAGTTAGATTGGTCGACTCTACCGATGGTGGCATTGTTGTGCAAAACGAATCAGAATCGTCCTTGGTAGTGGATGTGAAAGTTAGGAAAGATAAGGATCCGATGTTGGTAAAGCTGAAGGAAGACATTCAGAGTCAAAAGGTGGAGGTTTTCTCCCAAGGGGGAGATGGGGTGTTACAGTTCCAGGGTCGACTATGTATCCCGATGATAATAATTTGCAGTACCGGATATTGCATTAGGCACATGGATCCAGGTAGTCTATCCATTTGGGTGCCACCAAGATGTATCACGGTTTGCGGGAAATATATTGGTTGAATGGCTTGAAGAAGGATATCGCAGAATTTGTAGCCAAGTGCCCGAACTATTAGCAAGTAAAGGTCGAGCATCAAAGGTCGGGAGGCGTACTTCAGGATATTAGCATTTCCACTTGGAAGTGGGAAGAGATTAATATTGATTTCATTACAGGCCTACGTCGTACTCGCAATTTGGGTGGTGGTAGATAGGTTGACCAAGGATGCACACTGTCTACCGATCAAAACCACAAAATCAGCGGATGATTATGCCAAATTGTATGTTCGGGAGGTTGTTTGACTTCATGGAATTCCCTTGTCTATTATTTCAGACCGAGGTACTCAGTTTACCTCTCAGTTTTGGCGGTCTTTCCAAAAAGGGCTTGGGACTCAAGTTAAACTCAGCACAGTGTTTCATTCGCAAACAGATGGTTAGGCGAAGCGGAAAATCCAGACTCTCGAGGACATATTGAGAGCACGTGTGATGGACTTCAAAGGTAGCTGGGATGATCACTTGCCCTTGATCGAGTTTGCTTATAGTAACAGCTATCACTTCAGTATCCAAATTGCACCGTTCGAGGCTCTATATGGGTGGAGGTATAGATCTCCCATCGAATGGTTTGAGGTTAGTGAGGCAGCTATGATAGGGCCAGACTCGGTTCACGAGGCTATGGTAAAGGTTCAGTTGATAAGGGACAAGCTAAAAACTGCTCAGATTCATCAAAAGTCGACACATGAAATAGTGCTTGGGTGATCCATCTTTAGTTGTCCTAGAAGAATGTCTTGGTGTGCGAGATAGCCTTAGTTATGAGGAAATTCCAGTTACAATTTTGGATCGCCAGGTTCGGAGGCTGAGGAACAAAGAAGTAGCTTCGATGAAGGTGTTATTATGAAACTAGCATGATGAGGGAGCTACATGGGAAGCCGAAGCGGCTATGAAGGCTAAATACCCTAACATGTTCCCTACCAGCTCAGTTTCAGTTTGAGGTATCCATTTTTTCCCAAATTCTCTAATCAGTTTCCATGTTCAGTTCAGGTGCAAAAGTTTGAATTATGTTACGATAGATGTATGCGATGTAAAAATTCAGTTCAGCTGTGTAGTTCTTTTCGGAGGTAGTCATTCCGTCAGTTTTCGGTTTAAATAATCAGTTTTTGCATATGATAAATGCATGTTTCTATTTTCTGTGTGTTTCTAACATTCGAGGATGAATGTTCCCAAGGGGGAGATATTGTTATATCCCGAGAACTCAAAGATCGGACCCGGGAGTTGAAATGGGGAATCACTAAAATTCTGGATTTGCAGGCACAGGACGAGTTGTTGGATGACTCGTGAAGAGAGCCCACGAGTGGTCAGGTGACTCGTAAGGAGGCCTGGGAGAATGGGAATAAGATTAACGAAAATGAGTCCCTAAGGGCTTGGGAACGACTCGTGTTCAGATACCATGAGTTGGTAGGTCATCCGTGGGGAGGAGGTATAAGAAAAATAGTAAAGGCAAGGCAGTGGGCTTAACAGAAGGAGACCACGACTCATCATGTCTGGCATTGAGTCGTGGTATGAGTCATTGGGTGGAAATTTCAATAATTGGCATAAGATGGGCAGTGCACTTGACGAGTGGTGGCCACTCATAACGAGTCATTATGTCATCCATTACGACCCTCAATGATCAGTTAAGATAGTGTACCTGACGGGCAAGGTTACGGGTCGTTTAGGCATGTGACGAGTCATCAGGTCCCTCGTTGGGACCCCCTGGCAGTTATTTTCTGTGAAATAGTGAGGGCCTTTTCAAAATTTTCTAAGATCCTAAGGCCTAAACTACGACATTTTCGGTTATGAATAGGGAAATTTAAAGGGGTTAAGGTTAGTTTTCTCTTCATTCGTGCATGCAAGAATAGTGAGAGGCACTATAAGGAGATTCTAGGCTCTTCTCTTCAGTTCTTCAAATTTCATTCTTGGGTAATCAAGGAAAGTTAAGAATCAGATATTCCCAGGTATGTAAGGCTATCAATGGGTGATTTCTTCCACACCCATGCCCCTCCTCTGTGATTTTTAAAAAGATTTCAACAAAACTCATGGGGTTTTGAATTTAATTTACTTAAACTCTAATGATTTGATTATGAATTTTGTGGTTTTAAAATCTTATTATAATCTATGGGTTTTAATTAGTTTTTATTATTGAAATTATTTATAATTTTATCGATTTCGATTTCTATGTATTTAAGCCTAATTTTGCATGCCCCATGATGAGTTGATTTATGATATACTTACCCATTGATGATATTTATAAACCCAACATAAATTATGATTTAAATCATGAATTTATTATGTTACCCATCATGATTTTGTGGAATTCAATCTATATGCATGATCTACAAGTATGTATGAATCTTATGAATCATGAATTATGTTTTTTGGCCGACTTCACGGGCCTCATGTCATGGCTAGTTCACGTATGTTCAAGAATGTTGATGATTATCATGATTTAACTAACCCATGAACCCATGCATGTTATACTATGAGCACTATATATATGTTTTAGGAGGAGTATCTAAAACCGAGTAGGTTCGGGGCCTAGGTTCTGGCCCGGATCTCATAAACTACATCCCACCTTAGGTATTTTGGGACCCTTCATGACTGTCCCTTATCATGTGCGATCATTCCTTTCATGGTTCTACCCTTGGCAAGGTATGAACACCCTCCCAACTAGGGTCACTAGTCGGGCTTCATGTGTGCTCATATGGGGTATGTCGGGTAAGAGAATCTCCCACTGTACCTCATGATTTATGCATGTTATGATTATGTATGTTGGCTCAAGTCATATTAAGTAAAACTCTTTTATTATGACCATGATTATGTTTATGTTATGAATGTTTTGAATTCCTTGAGCCTTATTACATGTTATGATGATTTACGATATGAGCATGATGTCCTACTCTAATAATCGTTTATGAATTTTATATATGTTTTAAATGTATTTTTTACTTACCTTGACTCAGTACATTCCACGTACTGACCGCATACTTTCTATACTGTATCATTTTATGATACAGGCCCCAGCTCTCAGGCTCGCCCTCACCTATAGATTGTCTCAGAGTTGTTCTTAGTATTCTTAGTGGGTCCTCGCGTTCCGAGCGCTATGTATTTAGACTCTATGTTGTTTTTTTAGTTTCAGGATTGTTGTGTTAGTTGGGGAGTTGTCCCATCAACCCGTCTTTTCATGATTAGAGGCTTATCAGACTACAAATTATAATCATCCGTATTGTATGAGTCTAGCTTTTCTTTTCCTTTTATTATGTTATGATTACGTTCTTTGTATGTTAAGTCTTCCACTTATGTGATAAAATTAGATGTATGCTCATACCATGGGGTCTCGCAGGGATCCTTGTCCCGTGTCTATGATCCGGGAGTACGTTCGGGTTGTGACACGAGGAATATGGCTAAGATTAGATTAATTGCTTGTATTTGACTTGCGGTTGTTATTTCCCCGTTTACATTTTTTTTTTTTCTTTTGTGATTCATTCAGGCCAACACCAAAGGAGCTACCTTTGCTAACACCCAGATGGAACACAAGAAGATGCTAGTGCCTGTGGAAGAGATAATGACTATTGACACACTAGAAGTTGCCTTAATGAACTATGAAGGAGATGGGGTACCGGAGTATACAGAGCTAGTGAATGCCCTAGATGGAATGGGATCATAAATTCAGACCAAAGAAGTTAGACCTTGATTTGAAGCACCATTCAACGCTGCCAACAAAGCCATCTGTAGAGGTACCACCAGTCCTTGAACTAAAGGCACTGCCTTCCCATCTCAAATATGCATTTTTGGGTGAAGACAACACTTTGCCAATGATTATTGTAGCATATTTGATGGACTTGCAAGTAGAAGCTTTGGCCACAATATTAAAAAGGCACAAAAGGCAATTTGCTGGACCATACCTGATATCATCGGGATCCCTCCAGGAATATGTACTCATAAGATATAGCTCGAGCCAATTAGCACAGCAAGTATAGAGCATCAGCGACGCCTAAACCCACCAATGCAAGAAGTAGTAAAAAAGGAGATTATCAAGTGGCTAGACGTTGGTGTAGTCTACTCCATTGGACATAGAAAGTGGGTGAGTCAGGTATAGTGTGTACTAAAGAAAGGTGGGATCACAGTGGTACCCAATGAGAAGAATGAGTTTATACCCGCACAACCAGTCACAGGATGGCGTGTATGCATGGATTATAGGAAGCTCAACCACTGGACCCAAAAGGACCACTTTCCAATGCCATTCATGGATCAAATGCTTGATAGATTGGAAGGTAGAGGTTGGTACTGTTTTCTCAATGGATACTTAGAGTATTATCATATCACTTTAGCTGAAGAAGATCAGAAAGGACTACCTTCACCTGCCCATATGGAACATTTTCTTTCAGAAGAATGCTATTTAGATTGTGCAATACACCGACCACATTCCAGCGCTGCATGATGTCGATATTCTCAGATATGGTGGAGGACATCATCGAAGTATTCATGGATGACTTCTCAATTGTGGGTAACTCATTCGAATTTTGTCTCAAACACTTGGACAAAGTGTTGAACAGATGTGAAGAAAATAATCTGGTCCTAAATTGGGAAAAATATCATTTTATGGTCAAGGAAGGAATAGTGTTGGGTCACAAAATCTCTAGAAAAGGGATTGAGGTGGACAAGGTGAAAATTGAAGTTATAACAGGTTTGCCACCACCTATTTTCGTAAAAGGGGTCAGAAGCTTTTTAGGCATGCAGGATTCTATAGGCGGTTTATCAAGGACTTTTCAAAGATTGAACCGTTATTGTGAAAATTGCCTGAGAAGGAGGTAAATTTTGTCTTTGATGAGGCATGTATAAAGGCTTTTGAGCGCTTGAAAGAGAAACTCACACTACTTCTATTCTCATAGCTCCATATTGGTCTCTTCCGTTTGAAGTAATGTGTGATGCTAGTGGGGTTACTCTCGGTGTTGTCTTAGGCCAATGAAGAGCAAAGATTTTCCATCCTATCTGTTGCGCTGGTAAAACACTCAACACAGCCCAAAAGAACTACATTGTCACTGAACATGAGCTATTAGTAGTGGTATTTGCATTCGAGAAGTTTCAAGCATACTTTCTTGGAACCAAGGTGATCGTCCATATAGACCATGCCGCTTTGAGATACCTGATGTCTAAAAAGGATGTTAAACCCAAGTTGATTTTGTGGGTGCTGTTGCTTCAAGAATTTGAGTTTTATGTCAAAGATCGGAAAGGAATTGAAAATCAGGTAGCTAATCACTTATCCAGATTAGAGTCTGAGGCTAGGGAAAGAGAGGAGATTGATATTGATGATGCTTTCCCAAATGAGCAGGTACTAGCTACATCTCAGGACTTGATTCCCTGGTTTGCTGACTTTGCAAATTATTTGGTTAGTGATATGATTCCAGCAGACATGACTCCCCAGCAGAAGAAAAAGTTCTTATTTGATGCCCAAAGATACTATTGGGATGAACCATACTTATTTCACATTTGTGCAGATGGGATCATTCGAAGTTATGTGCTAGAGGTAGAAATGTTGAGCATTCTATAGGCCTGCCATTCATCCCAGTTGGGGGCCATCATAGAGGTATTTGAACTGCACATAGAATCCTGCAATACGGGTATTACTGGCCCTCTATTCACCAAGATGCCTATGATTACGCCACGGCATGTGATCAATGTCAAAGGCAGGGTGGCATTACCCGTAAGCATGAGTTACCAGTGACCCCTATTTTGGAAGTTGAGTTATTTGATGTATGGGATATAGATTTCATGGGCCTATTTATGAGCTCATATGGGATGAAATACATCTTGGTGATAGTGGATTATGTCTCCAAATGGGTGGAGGCTATTGCACTACCTAACTATGAAGGCAAAAGTGTCAAACATTTCTTCAGAAGTACATATTCGGTAGATTTGGCACTCCCAGAGCAATCATCATTGATGGTGGATCACACTTTTGTAACCACCTCTTTAGAACCCTGTTGGAGAAATATGGCATCAAGCATAAGGTGGAAACACCTTACCACCCTCAGTCAAGTGGGCAGGTAGAGGTTTCATACAGGGAGATAAAGACCATTCTTGCCATAACAGTGAATACTAATAAGAAAGATTGGTCTAGGAAGCTCAATGATATGTTGTGGGCCTATAAAACATACTATAAGACCCCATTGGTTCATCTCCATATCAACTAGTCTATGGAAAATCATGGCATCTGTCGGTTAAATTAGAGCATAAGGCACTATGGACTTCGAAAAAGATGAACTTAAACTGGAATGAAGCAGCCAAGTTGAGACTTGACCAACTCAATGAGTTAGACGAATTTTAACTTAGAGCTTATGAGAGTGCGGCCATTTATAAAGAAAGAATGAATATTTATCATGATAGGAAGATTGCAAAAAGGGAGTTCAACACAGGTGATTTGGTCCTACTATTCAACTCAAGGCTCCATTTGCATCTTGAAAAGTTGAAATCCAGATGGAAGGGACCTTACAAATTGGTGAATGTGTCCCCATACGGTGAGTGGAACTTGAGAACAAAGATGGAAAAAGGTTCAAAGTGAATGGGAAAATAATAAATCTATATCTAGGATATACTAAGGAAATAAGAGGAGTCGAGGCGGCATACCTTGATGATGCTTGAAGAATCACAAAAGTTACGTTGTGTCGTGATGTTAAATCAAGCGCTGCATGGAATGCAACCCATGGATGGTGAAGTCCGAGTAGCCATAGGTATGNGGAACAGTGGGATATTCTCTTAACCGACATACCACATATAAGCACACCCCATGGATGGTGAAGTCCGAGTAGCCATAGGTATGTTCCCTTCCCTCTGTTTTTTCATTCTATGCTTCGGGGATGTAGCACACTTTTTTAAAAGGAAAGGGGGTGTGCTTGTATTTTGGGGTTTTGATTCGTCCGAGGGTTTTTCTTGCCGTGTTTCTTTTTCCCTTGGGCATGCTATCAAGTAGAACAAGCATGTTTAGAATTTTATTTTTGTGATTTTTTTAATTAGAAAGTAGCTTAGGAGTAATCAGTTAATAAATTGCACTACTTTTGATATTTTGAAAAATTGACCCTATTTAAATTTTTTTGATGATTAGCTATGTACTTGTGATTGCAAACATGATTCCTGTGGATCTCTTTATGTCATTTAGTATATTAACGTGTGTTGCTTTTGTTGAGCCATGAATAAACCAGACAGGTAGAGCGAATGCAAGTCATGTACTATGAGTGAATGAGGTCTAATACCTAGTTCAATACTGCGTAAGGATCTAGAACTTGCCCGATTCGTCTGTACATAGGCTTTAGGATGGTTGGTTAGGAAAGGATCATAGGCCATTCTTTTTTAGCCCATTTTTAGCTTAAATAACCCTACCAAAATAATATGATTCCCTAGATCCAAATTTTTGAGACTTAAATAGACCATTTTTCATTGATTAACCAATTAATCGTACCCATTTTAATGATGAACCTGTTTTGGCCCTTATCCCTCCTTGGACATCGTTAACCTCAACACAGGCAAAATGCCTAAGTTGAGGGTGACTAGAGTAGGGGTGGATAAATAGTGGAAAGGTGAAAAAGGGAGAGAAAAGAAAAAAAAAGGTGAAAAATGAGGTGTGGTGTGACCGAAGAAAAAGAAAAAGAAAAGAAAAATTTTAAAAGAAAATTCAAAAAGAGAGTGATGTATGAAAGCTTGAAGAAACACACCATACTCATATAAGTGCACAAAAAGGGCGAAAAGGGAGGAAAAAGTGAAAGAAGCAAACTAAAAAGGGTGAAAAAAAGTGAAAAAATGGAGCCACATGTATGTAGTGCCAAGGAAGGTTTTAGTCACTTAAAAAGATCCCATATCTACCATACACAGTCCAAAAGCCTATATTACAAGCTAAAGCAAGTCCTCGAGTGATCCTAGCCTAATCATCTAACAAACCGAAGTAGAGAAAATAAGGTCAAGCCTATGGTATCAGATATGCAGTATTTAAAACTTCTTTTTGAGAGTGAGAGTCTTGCTTGTTCAGTCCCATGTTATATATTTTACTATATCTGTGAGTGGGGGATTTCATTTTCTATGATGGTACATGGTTTGTGTTTAATTTTATCAATGGTTTGTGTAAAAAGCATCCGGGAAGACTTGACTATCTATTAATAGCTAGATGACATGTCTTGATCCCTGTTTATCATGTTTTGTGGTTGCTTGCAGTTCATGAGCTTATTTGGTTCACGGCAAAACGGTCAAAAGCTTTTTGAGTTAGTAGTGAAAATTTTGTTTGATGTTGGCTGTAGTATCCTAGGTTTATTTTCTAGTTAAGCGTCGTGTTTAGTTTTTAGTTTTCTTTTCCTGAGGACATGCAAAAGTCTTAAGTTGAGGATGTTGATATGTTTTGAATTTACAACACTTTTGACGCTTAAAACTGAGAAAATAGCATGGACTTAACTGTGTTTATATCGATATGACGCACTTTTACTTTGATTTCAGGAAAAATAAGTGTTGCAGCAATGATGTGCAAAAGAAGCCTTAAAATGCAGAAAATTAGCAAAAGTAAAAGTCTCAGTATGAGCCATACATTGATTTTACGAGCCGTACTGAGAACTATGATGAAAGTATGAAGGATGAATTGAGAAGAAGGCAACATATGACTCTTAGTATGAGCCACACTAAGATGGTACAAACTGTAACTGGAGTGGTGGAATTATCCAGAGGAAATTGAACAAAGGAAGATACCTAGTACGGATGGACGCATGAATCATAGCATCAACATATGAACCGTAGCAGGAACCACGATGAACATCAGAAGATTCTTCAATACTTGGTATAATTTTAGGCACTACAGACAGTAGGAGTCGTAGGAAGAAGGTATGACTCTCAACACTCGTCGAGAATTTCAGAAGATGTCAGAGTTCTCAAGGCCAAACCACGGAAGAATTGTACAACTCGTAGGATGAAGGTATGAGTCATACCAGCCGGCCAACACTTAGCCAAATCTGCAGCAGCCAAAGACTTAAGAGAAGTAGGTACAACCCGTACAATCCTACTACGGGTCGTAGGTCCAGTCGTGATACAGTCGGCACCAGATATGGAAAATTTTCTGTTAACATAGGAAAAAGTTTCTAATGTCTGTATAATATCTTTTATGTTTTATTTTTGTTAGAGAAGGACATAATAGAGTTAGTAGATGTGTGAATAATAATTTTTTTGAAGTTTTACAAGTTTTGAGGAATAATTCTCGGGATCAAATTCTTGAATTTCTACAGTGTTCTTGAGATTGATCTTTGATATTCAAATCTATTTTTCTTTCAATTATTGTTGTAAGTATTTACTTATTTGTTTGTCCATAAATGCAAATTATAATCTTACAACCATGAGAAGCTAAAATCTCCACACCTAGGGGTTGTGGGAATCATGGTGGATTAACAAACTAGGGTTGCACAAAAGTGATTCAAAACCAATGCGAAAATCTTGTATTATATTCTCTTCATCTTTAAATATTTCTTAACAGTGTACACCATTAGTACATTGCAACATTTTATGCCTAAGACAATACTAAAACTAGACAACGCTTATAAAGCGTTGTCTAAAGTACTTTTGACCACATTTTCAAAGTGTGGCTTTAATTTTTAGCTTTCGGCCACAAATATTTTGGCAACACTTTTATAGTGTGCTCTATAGAGTTAAAGATTACGCTTTATAAATTTAGCTAAATCATAC